>APFE030348100.1:46431-61121 GCA_000404065.3 Pinus taeda
AGTAGATTGGGGATAAAATCTTGACTCATTAATTGACTCCAAGTAATAAACACAATTTAAAGAATAAAAGGGGGGGAATAAAGAGACATCTAGGAGAAGAAATAGGAATCTTGTGAGGTGAGGAAAATATTAGTTTTAAATAAAAAGTTAAGTAAATAATTTTGGGTGACCCTTGCTGAGAGAATGACACATGGGTAGGTGAATAATCAAGTATTAAATTAAAAGGAAAATATTATAATTATGCAAGACATGCCAAGTGTCACCTATGAGGACTCCTATAAAAGAAGGGGCAAGCCATGAGATCAGGGACATTGTCCCACCCCTCGCATGTAGTTCCATCCACTTATACAACCCCATCACCCATATGTGAGTCATTCGACCAAGCAACTCATCTGTGCCTGCAACCATTAACATATCATCAGAATATAGATAACCATATATAGCAGGTTTCAAAATCGATTAGAATTTCAAAGATAAAATAATATAAATTTTCATCAAACCAGGTGTCGTCAACTTGTCATGTGCGAGTGCCTCTGGTGGTTTTCCAACCATACTCAATAATAATCAGTAACCCGGTTTTTCAGTGTTAGTCATTGTCATAATAGCATTACTTACCATCACTTGGTCATTCACATCATCGTTCATTGTAAACCAGAACTAATGTAAGTAGCTAACATAGGGGATACCTCCATCATGGCTAGCATCATCATGACCTTAATGGAACCATACATATAGATCAAGGCTATCATCATTATAACATCAATAGAAACATGTCTATCCTTTACTACTATCACCATCATGATATCAATAGAGAATACACATAACCATTAATTATATCGTAATCATAATATTAATAGAGAACATACATAACCATCACATTCGCTGATAATAGAGTCACATTTCTGGATCCTCAGCCTGAGTTACTCATAGACTAAAGTATGCAAGGTAATGTCATAATAGAGTCAGGAAACTAGGGTGGGCACTACAGTGGCAGTCCTCAATTGCTAGCTAGCAAAGTGGTGCACATCCTCAGACTTGAAAACTGGGTCTAACAAGTCTGCAGTGAAGTGTAAGAAGGAGGAGGCCAGACTAAAGATGGAATAGTTGGACAAGAAGAGAAAGAAAGAGGCTTAGGATAAACCCAAATTGGAGCATGATGCCACAAACCAGACATAAGGGCAGGAACAAGAGGAGGAGCGCGACTCCGAAAAGAGTAAGAAATCTCCTTCCGCTAAGACAGAAGAGGAAGAGCAGTGATCTGACTAGGGAGGAGCAGACCCAAAGACTTCTCCATTCCGGGTTAAGTGCAATAGGGAGTAGGAGAAAGTAGGGCCGCGGAAGAAGTCCAAGGCCAGCAAAACATCCCTTGATAGAGGGTAATTTGAATGAAATGGGCAATGCGGTGAGGGATGCAATCATGGAAATGCTACAATAGTTCAAGCAACAACAACAAAAAGCCTTGGGTGCCATTCAAATGGGTCTCTGCAAGATGCAGATCCAGGTGTCACAGGTATAGACTAGTGTGGGGTGAAGCAGTGTGGCATCAACTAGTGGGGCACTTGGAACATTAGAGGCAATAGACATGGTGTGCACGCTAGATCCTTGGGCCATAGTGATTCCGAATGGGGCACTAACTACAGAAGAAGAATCTAACAGGGCCATTGTACGTACCCTCAAGAGGGTTGGGATAAATTTGGCCATGCTTCCAAGTGAATCCCTTCATACCTTGCAAGATGGTGTGATCGTGGAACTTCGAGCTCACGAACAACGTACCCTGAACATTATCAGTTAGCAGAAGGTGAACAACGCTTAGTTGGCTACACAGAAGAATTCAACCATTGATCTTATTAAGGCCACCACGGAAAAGAATGAGCACATGACCAAGGTGGTGGCTGAGGCATAAAGGATTGTGCCAGAGTTGGATATTCCCGAAGATGCGCTAGTGGATGTGAGAATATGGAAGCTCACTACTGGAGTGCGTGAAGTGAGAACAGAGCTGGATAAAGTTCAGTTTGAACTGAAACTTAAAACTACAAAGCTCAAGTTGAGAGCCTAGCCTTCGACTCCACCTGAGGATAAAGAGAAGCACATGATCAAGGTCAAAGATGCAGTAGAAGCTATAGATGCTGTTGTGAAGGATTGCATTGTGCTCTTCGAGCACTCACTCTAAGTAGTCACCAACCTATAGGAGGATCCCACTATGCAGAGGCTAGAGACAGAGGCGCGAGATCTGTAGCAGAGATATGATGAGGTTAAAATGACAACGTGCACCATCGCCATTACATAAAGGTTAACAAAGCCGCAAGAAGAAAATGCGTTGAAAGAACAAGTGGATGTAGTTCAACACAAGGAGGCAGTACTCAAGGCCAGATTAGGGCCTTGGCTAAAGGAGGCCTATGTACTCACTACCTCCATTGAAGGGAAATTGGCTTGTCTGGTGGTGACACAACAGAAAATACAGGTAGACAATGTAGAGCCAGTGATGAAGTAGCTGGATGAGCAGGTGAAGTAGGCGGCAACACTGTGCATCGCCGATGTCGTAGTGGTACAATTGGAGTTGCGATGTCTGCATGACAAAATCTCTGAGCCATTAGAGTGAATCGGAAGTGAGTCACCAGATTTGTGTTGGGGTCTTGTTGGGAATGGGTCCGTTGGGGTCAATTTTGGGGTTAAAAGCCCAAGTTTTGTGTAAATAATGTAAAGTATCCACATTTTATGACCACTGGGCAGGAATATGTAAGCAGTCAAAAAGGGTTTTCACCCTTAGTTTATATAGTTCATGTTGGCTTGATGAGATTCACCCTTGGTATGCAGACCATGGGATTGTATAAAAAGGGAGTCGTAGAAGAGTCGAGGGCATTTCTTATTCAACCAATTGAAGAGATACAACCTACAATAAATCCACTGTAATTCCCTCTTTGCTCTCAATCTCATCTCTCCTCCTCACTCAGAATACAGATCTACATAGATGCAACACAATTCCATCATATATAGCGAGGGGTTGTCTTCTAGGGAAAAAAACCCTAAATTAAACATAACTTCTACCCTAGACCCCCCTTGCAGTGAATATTTTATAGGTGGCGTTACTGCCCCATTATTAATTGGGGTCCAATGCAGTGATACCTTTGAATACATAAGATAATCAAGCTCCATATGCAACAAGTTTATGGGTCTATGAGAGCTAAGAGTGGAGAGTCTTAGCATAGGAAGAGGATCTGTAACTGAGTGCACAAAGGCCTAGAGTAGAAGTCAAGCTGAGTGTGTGAACCCCTACAGCTGTGTGCATAGGGTAGTCAGAATCTATACTAGAAATCTGGATTATCAATAAAGAGAAGTATTCTGGAACTATCTATGTATGCGTTATATTACTTCTGTTATTATGTTATGTTGAATACTGGGGTTATGAATTAATGCTATATTGATGAACGAATCGATGTATTTTACTTTTTCATATGAACACAAGTAAGAATATTTATTTACACAAAGATAACCATAATGCATGTTAAAGTTACCCAATACTTAAGCGAATATGAGTAAATACGCAAGTAAGAGTAATTATAGAGGTGCGTAAGTGGCTAACCTATCTATTTGGGGTCCGTGAAGGACGATCAAAGACTTTCGCGAAGGCTTCAAGGATGAATAAGAGAAATACTTTAATAAGCCCTAAAGGGCTTATCGGTCTGCGTGAAGGAAGGGTTAGGGCATATAACTGACATCACAACTATCTCAGGCTGCGAAAACTTGGTTCTTGTGTCCCCCCATACTGCTTCGAGTGAGACTTCAGTCTGTGCTCTGTAGATTAATTTCGAAAGGGCCAGTAATGTAGGGATTTTCTTGGCTACTTAATGCTGAACCTGGGTTAGGGCCCATCAAGCCAACAATCTCGATGCCCTATTGCACTTTCCTTCTCTTCCTTTGCCTTCTTTCTCCAAAAATCCAAGTATGCCACACCCTCCAAGAGTGCTCCAACACTAAATTGGAAAATGGTTACCAACTGATCCTTAGAAGCCTTTTTATGAATGGGACATCTATTTTCTTCATTTTCCATTATTTTCCATCAATTTCCTCTTCACATGCAACCTATGACCTTTCACCTCCTTTTTCTCCTAATTTCCATTATTTTCATAAATAAATGTGCCAAAAATGCCATTTTTCCTTTCCAAATCCTTAGCCATTTCCTTTGCCAATTTCCTTAGCCATTAATAACCAAATGAAATCCCACACTAGGATGTCTTTCCCAACATTGAACTTGGAATAAGTGTCCCATCAATTGTGATTATTATTTTTCCTTTATTAACTTTTATTACATGGAATTTTCACCAAGGTTGTTACAAACTTGTAGTTCATCATGGAGTAGAAGGAGTTGAGTGAGAAACAACAAAAGTGGATCAACAAACTTTCAACATACAATTTTGAGATTGAGTATGTGAAGGGCAAGAATATTGTGGTACAAGATTTCATTTCTAGAATGCGATCCTCTCTCTCTCTCTTTCATGGATATTACTTGTGATTGGAAATACCTCTTGTTAGTGGAGTAGCCCAAAAACAAATTTTCTCGCGAGATCCTCGATGGGCTAATACAGGATGTCAGGTACCATGTCTTTGATGACATTATTTACTATAAAGTTCAGATCTAATTGATTCCATAGTCTCAACTCAAGGAAAATATCATGTAGGTGACACACAACTAACCCCTAGCTAGGCAGTGAGGCTCATCAATAGGTAAATTATATGGGTCTTAATGCCACTCTCCAGCTTATTAAAATAAACTTTTCATACATTTATTTACATATTTTATTACATTTTTCTTAGTGAGAAGGGTAAACATGATATTTCATGTCATGTAGCCTAATATGTGTTACATGCAAGAATTGGAGAATTTTTGGGCTAATTTAAGTAAAGGAACTCTAAGTCGAAAAGCATGAGGTATTTTAGGAGATTTGGTCTCCCTCCTTAACTCCTCAATCATCAAAAGATTCCTCCACTAGATCTCATCAGATCGGAGTTACAAGCAGCCAAGCCAATCAAGTTCATTGACAACCAAGCCAGTGACAGTGAAGAGAAGTCATTTTCAAGTTTGGGAGCCAAGTCTCCCTATTTTTTGGGTAGTTGTTGGTAGCTTTAGTTAGTGTAAATAAGAAGGGAAAGGGTCTCATTAGGATTCAGATTTTTGATTTAGCCAAGAGGTAATTTCGAGCTAAGATATTGTGATTGTTATTCTTATGTTATTTTTGACATTTTGATGATAATGAAAAGGTTTTCCTTGATCCTACACTGAGTTGACTCAAAGGAATGAAGCTCTTGGGTTAGAGCCCAATCCTAGTAGCATATGTTCCTCCTTTTCTACATGTATTCTTAGATTAGAATCATAGTTAGCAACTGAAGTTATTTCTACTTTGTTAATTTAAAAGTATTTGAATGATTGTTTAGTTTTGCTTCGATTAATTGAAGAAGTAGATCAATGGTACAATAGTGAAAGAAAATACTTCATAAAATCATGTGGCAATGGGCTCTTCCTCATCTCCCTCATGGGATCATGGTTTGAGGGCCCCACTCTAACAACCTCAAAAACATATTTATCTTTTGATCGTTGCATAACTTAGGATTTGTTTTTGAGTAGATCACTATTCATAATTTCTTAGAAGCACCTGCAATTGTCATTTTGGTTTCCTGTGTTTGTTGTATTCTAGAAGTCTTTCATTACATAGATTTAGTCATTAGCCATCAATAAAACAATTTTTGCAAATTCAACTTGTATTTTCCCTATTTACATATAGTTGTGCATGAATGAAGAAAAGAATATGTGTTATTGCAGAAGTTGCTGGTCTGCAGGGAGGAACTCATTCCACCAGCCTCATCTAAGTCTTGTCCACCTAATGCCAAATCCTACCAACCACTAATTGAAATTTCTATTTTGTAGCCATCGTCGACAACCACCTTGAGAAAATCCAACTATCCTAAAGATTTGGGTTGATACTTGGGTAGTGTGCACCTCCCCATACCTCATTCCACCATCAAACATCTTCCTAGCACTTCATTTCACCTTCCCTACCTTCCTATAGCCTTCAATGAGTTTCTTGTAGTAAACCAGGACATCCTGTAGTAACTAGGAAATCATATAGTAATTACAAGAAACCCTGTAGCAACCTGTTTTGGACTGTTTTGGTTAGAAATGATGATCTGATCCTAGGGTAGGCCGTCAACGTGAATTCCATACCCCTTAATGCCATTTTGGACCAGATTTTCCATGCCTTATTTGCCTGCAAAATATCAATTTGTTTAGCTTAGAATTTAAATTTCTAAATGAAAAATCAAAAGATTATTTTCTACAGTATTTAGCTAGTGCGTGCATACATTAGTCATAGTAGTGTTAGTATAATTTCCATGCCTACTTAGTCCAGATAGCTAGATGATAGTATGCAAGGTTATTTAGGTCTCTCTTGCAAGTAATGTGTGTTAATTCAGGTTATTTCATCTCATTTCATAGCACTTCCCTTTCAACACTTTAATTTTCATAAAATAGGCAAAGAATTTACTTTCTGCATTAAAGATAGCTTACATTCACTATCAATAATCAGTCTCCTTCTAGTGAATAAAAGATTGGTTTGAAAAACCCTAGTGGTCTATCACCCCAGTTGAAAAGTGACAAGAGTAGATTGTTGCATCTACTATGCATATAGCATGGTCACCTCCAATTTTGTACGAACCTTGGGTTGATAAATTAAAGTTGATCTCCTTAGGAGTTGCAGAATCCTTGCTGCAATACTAGGACTCATCACTTTTTGGCGCTGTTGCTAGTAAGGTGTCACGTAGGTGTAATTTCTGCTTTATTTATATTCTGAAAGTAGTTCCATTCATCAAATAATTTCAATTTCTACTTCCTTTTGTTTTGCATTCAATAGATAGCTGCAATTTCTGCTTTCTTTCCATTCTGCAAATAGTTCTGAAAAAACACTAAAAGAAAAAAACAAATTTCTTTCATGCCTCGTAGGAGTAGAGACAACTTAGGAATTTTTTTTCTAAATACCCCCACACCATCAAACGACCAACCTTACCTCTTCTTTGGTGGTTTTCAGCTAGAGGATCCATTAGGCAAACAACTAGATATCTTTGAGGAGCCTATTGGGGAAGACAGAAAAACCATTCCACAAACATACACCATGGATGAAAACAGAAATGGGGTTGAAAACAAAAATGGACCTAAAAATAGAACCAAGGGTGCTTTTACCATTAGAGAAACTAATGGATATGTTAGGATGAAAAACATAAGCCCCTCTTCCCTTCCTCACTTCCATGGGTTAACCTATGAAGACCTTGATACCATCTTGTTTGAGTTTTCTGTCATCTGCAGAACTTATGATTATACCTCTAATGACTAGAAGTTGAAATTTTTCCCATACACCCTTGAGGATGCAGCCTTGTGCTTGTTCGTGGATTTTCCTGGGGACAACATCACTTCCTGGGCTTAGATGTAGAAATCCTTCAATGACAAGTATAGGGACTATTGTAGGTACAAGGATACCAAAGAAGTAATCTTCAAAATGACCTTGGGACATGCTAAATCCTTGGAAGATTATGAGGAAAGGTTCCAACTTAGATACAAAAGGAACAGATGTAGCCTTGATCCTAAATCACTCAAGTTAGTCCTTCATAGAGGGATCATGGAAGATATCCTAGAAACTCTAAACATGCTGTTTGAAGGGGACATATACCAGTTATTTTATGATGATATAAAGAAACTTTTCAAAAATTATTCTAGGGAAGCCAAAAAGAAGGGTAGGGCTAGTCAAGCTTTGGCCAACTCATCCTCCTCCAATACATCCATCAAAATTGAAATTGGAAACATGTTGGAGGACTTTAAGAGTGAAATTTTGCATATCCTTGCTCTACAAATGGACACCATGTAGATCAAGAGGACGCAGGAGGAAGTAGAAAGAGCCTTAACTGTCTTTTTCCCTAGATGCACCAAGAGGCACCCTAGAAATGAATGTCCATTTAATATTATAGAGGCCTGCTCAGTTTGTGAGGAAAACCACTCCACATATAAGTGCCCTTCTATGCTTGGATTGAAAGCTATGTATCAATGAACTGAAGGTGTGATTGAACAACTATGCTATATCAACCAAAGGAGGCCTCAAGGACCTTGACCATACCAATAGGGCATGCAAGGGGCATCCTATTCATATTACAACCTAAATCAAAAAGCATCCATTCCCCCTTGGCGTTCTCCTGCTCATCCTTCATGACCCACACCTTATCCTTGGTCTTATGCACCTCAATATCATTCCCAACCCACCAATAAATCATTTCAGCCATATGATCCCCCACAACCTCAGTGGAATATCCCATCATAGGGGTGGAGGCCCCCATACAACCAATCTCTAGCCTTACTGCCTCCACCTCCATCTCAACCACAACTCCCTCACTCTGCTGCATGTCTCAGATACCTACTTAGCCAAATATGAACCTGAATAACAAGAAGACACAACAGGTTTATAGTGGAGAGACATCCTACCCTGCCTATGCTGCAAAAATTCAAGAAATCAACCTCAGGTCTGGGAGAGTTCTTCCAAATAACCACCCTCCATCTATACCTGAGGAGCTCGAAGAGGAAAAGGAAGAGAGTGTTCCTCAAGCAATCCACCTCCTTTTTCTAAGAAACTAATCCATCCTAGCCAGCATACCCCAAAAGAGATTGAAATTCTGGGTGAATTAAAAAACTTGTGTGTTAAAATCCTACTCCTCCAAGATATGAATGATGTCCCCATCTATAACAAGTTAATAAAGGAGAAACGATTCAAACATCCTGGGAGGAGAAATAAAGACACCCGTAACATTAATGTCATTGGACAACTATCTGACCTAATGTTGGGAAGGGTGATTTTCCCAGAGTATCTAGACCTGGAAGTCCCGTGGTAGATGTGCACATTGATGCCATCATTGTCCCCTATACCTTGATTTATCTTGGGATGCCATCAATGTAATGACTAAGGAGATCATGCTTAAACTGGATCTCCAATAATCATTAAGGAAGACCACAATAGTCTTGCAATTTGAAGACATATCCATAGTAGCTCCTGAGGGAGATGTTGAGGATGTGATGGTATCTGTTGATTCCTGGGAATACCCTGCTGACTTCTTAGTTCTCCAAGTTAAGACCAAATTCAATGTTTATCCTCTCATCCTTGGAAGGCCATGGCTAGCCACTGCTGATGCTTACATAAGTTTTAGGGCTAGGAATATGACCATTAAAAATGGGAATTTGGCCAAACAATTGGTCTTATACCCTCCTTCTCAACCATATCTAGAGAATGACTTACCCTTATGGTTGGAAGAGGAGGAGGAAGATGAAGCATACCATGCCACATCTTACCTAATCTATACCCTAGATTCTATTATAGGATGGAGGCAACCTGATGAAGATGACTTGATTGATCAAATCCTCCAGAATCAGCCCCCCAACACCATGTCTCTTGATGAGTTAATAAAGCAATTTGAAGATACCCCTTGCATTTATTTGTGCATAGCTCACTCAAGTCCTACTCATGTCAAGATGATATATTTTGGTCTAGCTAAAACCTTGAAAATAAACCCCTCTCTCTTTATGCATCAGAAAAAAGAGTTATGTGACATGCTTCCTTTGCTTGGAGCTATAGGGAAATGAAGGGAGTGCACCCTTCGATGTGTATTCACCACATTTACATAAGGGTAGGCTACAAGCTAGTGCACCAATCTCAGAGGAGAATGAACCCAACCCTCAAAGAGATAGTTAAAGAAAAACTACATAAGTTGTTGAATGCAGGGTTCATTTACACCATCTCAGATAGTGAGTGAGTGTCTCCTCTAGTTCTGGTCCCAAAGAAGAATGGAAAATGGAGGATCTATGTGGACTATAGAGAGTTAAACAAAGCCACTAAAGAAGACCATTTCCCTCTACTTTTCATTGATCAAGTCTTGGATGGTCTTGTAGGGAAGAAGTTACTCTTTCCTGGATGGATTCATTGGTTACAATCAGATCCAGATCAACCCAAAGGACCAAGATAAAACCACCTTCATTGTCCTTGGGGTACCTTTTCTTATAGGTTCCTTCCTTTTGGATTATGTAATGCTCGTGCCACTTTTTAGAGGGTAGTTCTGAGCATCTTTGTAGAGCGAGTCCATGATTGTGTAGAAATATATATGGATGATTTCACTCCCTATGGGTGTGATTTCCTGGAGGCTCTCTCTAACTTGGAGAAAGTATAAAATAATTGCATTGAGATGAACCTATCCCTTAGTCCCGAGAAGTGTGAGTTCTTGATGAATGTAGGGATTGTTCTAGGTCACTCAATATCCTAGGAAGGACTACAAGTGGACCCAAATAAAATTGCTATCATAAAGATGGTCCCTAGTCCTCAAAAGAAGAGGGATTTCAAAAGCTTCTTGGGCTTAGATGGATACTATAGGAGATTCATAAAGTATTTTAGCAAAGTAGCCTCACCATTATTTTGACTACTGGCCAAGGACTCTAACTTTTACTGGTCAGAAAGCTGCCAAGAGGCCTTAGAAACATTAAAGGACAAGTTGAATACTACACCCATACTTTGAGGCCCAAATTGGGCTCTTCCTTTCCACATCTGTTGGGAACGGGTTCCCACAAGGGTAGTTTTGGGGCTAAAAGCCCATGTTTTGGGACAATTTTGTAATAAAATTGTAAAGTCTCCACATTTTGTGGTCGCGGAGCTCAAAGGTGTCAACAACCATAAAGAGTTGTTCGCCCTTATTTTGTAAAGTGTCAAGTGAGCTGTAAATATCTACCCATGGTTCGAAAACTGTGGGATTGTATAAAAAAGAGCTATGTAAGTAATATTTAGGGAGTTAGAGAGGAAAAAGCATTGGAGATTTGGTAGAGAAGCCTAAGTGTTTTTAGGTCTTAGTGTAGGTAGAGGATCTGCAGCTGAGTGCGTAGAGGCCTAGAGTGGAAGCCCGTAGCTGAGTGCGCGGACCCCTGTAGCTATGTGCACAGGGTGGATAAAGTCTGTATTAAAATGGAAGATATCAATAAACAGAAGTACTCTACAATTACTTTGTATTTAGTCTCTGTTAATGCATCTGATTATATTGCATTTTGGGATTAATTTAGAATTTTGATTTGATGCATGAATATATGTGATTATATCTGTTAATTTAATGCAAGTAAAGATATAAGTTTACACAATGCTAACTGTGATTGATAAGTAAGATAAGTAAAACACTTGAGATAATTTGGGAACCAATACAATACATTGTCCAAGCTATGCGAAAGTACCTGAATCGCGGGTTAGGGTTGTGCGAAGGTTAATCGTACACCTTCGTGAAGTTACTGAAGGGTGGAGTAAAGGGTAGATTGATAGAGCCCTAAGGCTTAGTGACCTATGCGAAAGTAGGGGCAGAGGGTATAAACTGGCATCACAACCATCTCAGGGTGTGGAAGCATGGCTCCAACATCCCCCCATACTGCTTTGGGTGAGACTTGAGTCTGCGCTCCACGAGTTGACGCCGAAAGGGCTAGTAGTGTAGGGATTTGTTTGGATGACTAATGCTGAACATGGGTCAGGGTCCAAAAAGCCAACAAATGGTTCCAAAACATGGGCTTTTAGCCCCAAAACTGCCCTTGGGGGAACCCGTTCCCAACTAGCCCCTAACACAAATCAGCACATGCTTAAGGTTTTCAAGGAAGCCTGCTGAATGGTCCCCAAATTGGCCATTCATAAGGATGCAAATGTAGATGAACAAGTCTATAATCTTGCTATAGGGTTGTGCAATGCTCACACAAAGTTAGCTAAGGTTCAACTGGAATTGAACCTACAGATTGCAGATTTGCAGTTGAAGGCCCAATCTTCAACTCTGTTGGAAGTAAAGGAGCATCACGCAACTACTGTCATAGAGGCGATAATGACAGTAGACAGTGCAACAACAGACTGCACACGACTATTTGAACAGTTGTTCGAGGTCCTCACAAGTCTGCAACAGGATCATAATGTAAAGAGGTTTGAAACAGAGGCGTGAGAACTACAACAGTGCTATGATGAAGTAAAAGGTACAACATGCACCATCGCTCTCACATAGAGACTGATGAAGCTGCAGGAGGCCAAAACATTGAAGGAATAGGTAGATGCAGCGCAACACAAAGAGGAAGTGTTGAAGACGTGCTTGCAGTCCTGATGGATGAAGCTTATTTGGTCAGGGCCTCCATCGAAGGCAAGCTTGCTAGTTTGCAAACGACTTAGTAGAAGATTTAGGTTGATAGTTCAGGAGCAACGATAGAGAAGTTGGTTGAAGAAGTGAAGCAGGCAGCCATACAATGTATTGTTGAGGTTGCCGTCATACAGGTCAAGGTGGGAGGTTTTCATGCCAAGATCTCTGCACCTGTAGAGTGACTCGAGGGTGAGTCACCATGTTTATGTGGGGGACCTATTTGGAATGGGTTCCCCTAAAGGCAGTTTTGGGGCTAAAAGCCCATTTTTTGGGACAATTTTGTAATAAAATTGTTAAGTCTCCGTATTTTGTGGTCGTAGAGCGCGAATGTGTCAAGAGTCATAAAGGGTTGTCCACCCTTATTTTGTAAAATTTCAAGTCGGCTATAAATATCTACCCATGGTCTGTGGACCATGGGATTGAATAAAAAATAGGTAAGTAAGCAAACTCTAGGGAGTTACAGAGGAAAAAAGCATTGGAAATTTGGTAGAGAAGTCTAAGTGTTTTCGGGTCTTAGCATAGGTAGAGGCTCTGTAGCTAAGTGCACAGAGACCTAGGGTGGAACTCCGCAGCTGAGTGCGCGGACCCTTGCAGCTATGCGCGCAGGGTAGATAGAGTCTGTATTAAAATGGAAGATATCAATAAAGAGAAGTACTCTGAAATTACTATGTATTTAGTCTCCGTTAATGCATCTGATTCTATTGCGTTTTTGGTTTAATTTACAATGTTTATTTGATGTGCGAATATATGTGATTATATCTAATAATTGAATGTAGTAAAGATATTAGTTTACGCGATGCTAATTGTGATTGATTAGTAAGATAAGTAAAATACTTGAGATAGCTTGGGAACCTATACAATACATTGTCATAGCTGCACAAAAGAACCTGAACCATAGGTCAGGGCTGCGCGAAGGTCAATCGTACACCTTCATAGAGTTATTGAAGGGCGAAGTAAAGGGTAGATTGATAGAGCCCTAAGGCTTAGCGACCTGTGTGAAAGTAGGGGAAGAGGGTACAAACTGACATCACGACCATATTAGGGTGCAGAAACTTGGTTCCCACATCCCCCATATTGCTTCAGGTGAGACTTTGGTCCATGCTCCTTGGGCTGATGCCAAAAGGGTTAGTAGTGTAGGGATTCGTTAGGCTGACTAACACTAAACCTAATTTAGGGCCCACAAAGCCAATAACATCCATACCGATGCCTCTGAAAAATCTATAGGAGCAGCCCTAGGCCAGATTGATGAAAAGTTGCCTTATTCCATTTACTTCATTAGCAAAAAATTGTCCAAGGCTGAATTGAACTATACTATAATTGAAAAAGAGCTCCTAGCTACTGCCCATTCCTTGAAAAAATTTAGACACTACATCACTAGTTACCAGACCTTTGCACATATTGACCATGTTGCTATTAAATATTTGATGAACAAGCCTGATGTGAATGCTAGGATTATTAGATGGTTGCTTTTATTACAACAGTTTGATCTAACTATCATTGATAAGCCTAGTAGAGAAAATGTAGTTGCAAATTTTTTGTCTAGACTTGCTTTGCCTGCAGGTGAGGAAGGAATGGTTGATGATCAGCTGCCAGATGAGCATTTATTTTCTATTTCAGTTCTCTCTCTAGGGTTTGCTGACATAGCCAACTACCTAGTGGCTGCATAGTTCCCTCTAAATCTATCCTCCAAGGAAAAAAACCAAATTGTAAGAAAGAGTGCCCCATTCACTTGGATTGGGGGAAATATCTTCAAGTTAAGCCCATCTAAAATGTTGAGGAGATGTGCCAAGGAGGAGGAAGTCTTTGACATCCTTCTGGCTTGTCATGATGGGCCTTGTGGAGGTCACTTTGCAGCCAAGAGGATAGCCTTCAAGGTACTGTAAGCTGGCTACTACTAGCCCACTCTCCACCAAGATGAAAGAAGATACACCAGTCAATGTGATCAGTGCCAAATAATGGAGAAACTTACTCCCAAGGATGAAGTGCCTTTGCAACCCTAGGTGAATCTTGATCCATTTGACAAGTGGGGCATGGATTTCATTGGGCCCATTGATCCACCATCAGGGCAGAAAAAGTACATAATTGTATGCAGTGATTATTTGACAAGTGGGTTGAGACCAAGGTTGTCAAGGTAGAAACATAAGAGGAAGTGGTTGAGTTCTTGAGGGATAATATATTCTACAAGTTTGGGTACCCGACATAAATAGTCACTAATCAGGGATGTAGGTTTTAACCCCATACAGAAATTAATTGCATACGAATTCTAAATCACAGGAAAAATAAAAATGCGAGAGCATAACACATAAAACACATATACACAGAGTTTTCCCACTGGATCCCAAAACCAGGACTACCAGCTTGATTTTTCATTATGTTCCTTTCAATGTTACAATACATATTTATACATGCTGAAGCATCCAATACCATGGACCGAAAACCATAGGTAGGTTCACCCAACCTAATATAGGGTCCAA
>APFE030348100.1:68961-89937 GCA_000404065.3 Pinus taeda
CTCAAAACTCTGACAATTGAACTTCTCAATCTCTATATTTTTGTTTCTCGACATATTCTTTCACCACCAGAATCAATCTCGTAAATTTCCCACTAAATAGGGTCTACCACAGGCCCGAGTGAAACCCCTTAGCAACAAAGGCGTCCCCTTGAAGCCAAAACAACTCTGATACCAAATGTAGGTTTTAACCCCATACATAAATTACTTGCATACGAATTCTAAATCACAAGAAAAATAAAATGCGAGAGCATAACACATAAAACACATATACACAGAGATTTCCCACTGGATCTCAAAACCGAGACTACCAGCTTGATTTTTCATTATATTCCTTTCAATGTTACAATACATATTTATACATGCTGAAGCATCCAATACCATGGACCGAAAACCATCGCGTCCAAAAACCATGGACCGAAAACCATAGGTAGGTTCGCCCAACCTAATATAGGGTCCAAAAAACGTTTTCTCGGGGCACTGCCTGGACCCCGTAGAGGGGGCTACTTGCCCCTCAAATCCCTGTAAAGGGGGGCTACCGCCCCCCCTGTGACCCCCCCGCTGCGCAATTGGTGCAACGAAGGGGTGGCTCCACCCCCCCTCTAACCCCCCGGTTCACTACGTAGGTTAGTTGTGGAAAGAATATAACACAACCCAACAAGGGAGCTCAATTCAAATCACACCTGATTGAGAATTTGTTGAGGCAACATAAGATCAAACATAGGAAGTTAACTTCTTATCATCCTCAATCCAATGGACAAGTAAAGGTTACTAAGAGAGCATTGGGAGGCTTCCTCACCAGGTTTGTGAGCAACAACAAGAAATATTGGGCTAACAGACTAGTGGATGCCACTTGAGCTTATAATAATACTTGGAAGACAACCACTGGCTTCACCCCTTATGACTTGGTCTATGGAAAGAAGGCTCTGATCTCCATTGAGTTTGAGTACAACACTTTGAGAATGGAAGAATAGTTGGATTTAGATGTTAAAAAGGCACAACAGGAGAGGCTTCTCCAACTCAATGATTTGGATGAATTCAAGACACATGCCCTCCTACACACTAAAGTTTTTCAAGTACAGAGAAATGTTTGGCACAAAAAAAGCATCAAGGAAAATCTTTTTCAAGAAGTTGATTGGGCTCTGCTATATGACTCTAGGTTCAAGGAATTTAAAGGCAAATTTATGACCAGGTGGCTGGGCCCATATTTGATAGAAAAGTTTGATAACAATGGGGCTGTGCAACTCAAGACCATTGATGAAGAAGGTATCCCTTTTCTTGTCAATGAATATAGATTGAAAGCCTATAAAATACCTCTATAAAGGGAGGCGTTCATTAGTACCATCAATAAGGAAGTGAATGTGCTCGAAAGTGCCTCAGATTCTAACTCACCAAATTCTTGAAGATTGTTTTTATCTTTGAAAAAAAAAGAAAAAAAAATAAGTGACCAAGGTGAAAACCTCTATGAGGCACCTGAGGCCAACTTTGGGTTGAAAACCTCCTTGAGGCAGCCTAGGAGTGAAAAAAGGAAAATAAAAAGATCACTGGGTGAAAACCTCCCTTGAGGCACCTAGGGTAGGAAAATAGGCTAAAAACTCCTTTGAGGTGACTTGTGAGTCTTTCAAAAAAAGAGAGAAAAAGAGAAAAAAAAAAGGTGCCATGGTAGGGACCTTAAACCTGCCCACTAATAAAGTTCTATGATTTTTGTAGGGTTTTAAAGACAACAAAGGACTCATATTTCAAGGGAAAACAAGCCAAGCATCACACTAATTCTTCCTCCATTCACTTCACATCTTCCATGCCTACTATGTCTCCATCATCCATCCTCACTTACATGCATCAAAAACCAATTTTTATGCATCTTTCTAGCTTCTACAGGATTTCCTGTAGTTACTACAGGGATATCCTGTAGTACTACAGGATGTCCTGAAACACTACAAGAATAGAGTCCTGATTTGAAAATAAGGATGAAGGCCTCTTCTAGGTTGAAAAAAGGACTATACACCTTACCACCTCTCACCCAACACTAGCTCACGACCATACCAACCTATGTGTCCATAATAAATGTTGCGCACAGGATCCCCCAAGGAAAGTTTTGGGGCTTAGAGTCCAGATTTCGGTAAAAAAATTTAATGTCGATGTAAGGACTCTGTATTTTGTGGGCACGGAGTGCATAGCTTGTAAAAGAGTCATAGGGTTGTTTTCTCTCAATTTTGTTATTGTAATGTCAGTTGTAGAGATCTACCCATGGTCCGTGGACCATGGGATTGCATAAATAGAGCGAGACTTTAAGTAGATAAAACACCAATCTAATGATGAAGAGTTGAGTCATATCTATGGAGTAAAGTCTAGTTTTGGGTCGTAGAGTAGGAGAAGGCTCTGCAATTGAGTGTGCAGAGGTCTAGTAGTCTGCAACTAAGTGCGCGGGCCCCTTCAGTTGAGTGCGCCGGGCGAGTTGAGTCTGTAATAGTTGGAAGTATTAATAAAGAGAAGTTTCATATCATTTATGTGTATTTATTTCCTATTCTATGCATCTGTTACATTGAATGTACCTTCACTTTTAATGTTTATATAATGCGTGAATATGTATGAATGTGTTGATTAAGTGAATGAAAGATAGAATATCTGTTTATGCGAAGTTAACTAAGATCTGTAAGAGGATAAGTAAGATACGTGATGTAATTTGGGGAAATTGTGTGGGTTGTTACCATAGTAGTGCGAAAGCATCTCAGTCCCTGGTTAGGCCTATGCAAAATCCTATTGTAGTATTTTGTGAGGGTATTGAAGGTTAGAATAGTGCGCAAAGTGACCTGCGTGAAGGTAGGCATAGTTGGACTAAATCGGCACCTCAGACATCTCAAGGGTGTGGAAACCTGGTTCCAGCATCCCCCCATACTGCCTCAAGTGAGACTTCAGTCTGCACACCACAGGCTAATACCGAAAGGGCTAGTAGTGTAGGGATTTGTTTGGATAAATAACTTCAAACCTGGGTCAGTCCCCCTCAAGCCAACAAATGGTTCCATTGCTGGGACCGGAATCTACATAGAGATGTCTGATGTCATTCATTGGAATCCAACTAAGAAGGAAATTGAAGGTTGGTTGGGGCTGTGCAGCTCAAGACCATTGATGAAGAAGGTATCCCTTTGCTTGTCAATGGATATAGATTGAAAGCCTATAAAATACCTCTATAAAGGGAGGTGTTCATTAGAACTATCAGTAAGGAAGTGAATGTGCTCGAAAGTGTCTGAGATTATAACTCACCAAATTCTTGAAGATTGTTTTTATCTTTGAAAAAAAAGAAAAAAAATAAGTGACCTAGGTGAAAACCTCTATGAGGCACTTGAGGCCAACTTTGGGTTGAAAAACTCCTCGAGGAAGCCTAGGAGTGAAGAAAAGGAAAATAAAAAGATCACTGGGTGAAAGCCTCCCTTGAGGCACCTAGGGTAGGAAAATAGGCTAAAAAATCCTTTGAGGTGACTTGTGTGTCTTTCAAAAAAAGAGAGAAAAAGAGAAAAAAAAAAGTGCCATGGTAGGGACCTTAAACCTACCCACTAATAAAATTCTGTGATTTTTGTAGGGTTTTAAAGACAACAAATGACTCATATTTCAAGGGAAAACAAGCCAAGCATCACACTGATTCTTCCTCCATTCACTTCACATCTTCCATGCCTACTATGTCTCCATCATCCATCCTCACTTACATGCATCAAAAACCAATTTTAATGCATCTTTCTAGCTTCTACAGGATTTCCTGTAGTTACTACAGGGATATCCTGTAGTACTATAGGATGTCTTGAAACACTACAAGAATAGAGTCCTGATTTGAAAATAAGGATGAAGGCCTCTTCTAGGTTGAAAAAAGGACTATACACCTTACCACCTCTCGCCCAACACTAGCTCATGACCATACCAACCTATGTGTCCATAACAAATGTTGCGCACAGGATCCCCCAAGGAAAGTTTTGGGGCTTAGAGTCCAGATTTCGGTAAAAAATTTAATCTTGATGTAAAGACTCTGCATTTGGTGGGAACAGAGTGCGTAGCTTGTAAAAGAGTCATAGGGTTGTTTGCTCTCAATTTTGTTATTGTAATGTCAGTTGTAGAGATCTACCCATGGTCCGCGGACCATGGGATTTCATAAATAGAGCGAGGCTTTAAGTAGATAAAACACCAATCTAATGATGAAGAGTTGAGTCATATCTATGGAGTAAAGTCTAGTTTTGGGTCGTAGAGTAGGAGAAGGCTCTGCAGTTGAGTGTGCAGAGGTCTAGTAGTCTGCAACTAAGTGCGCGGGCCCCTGCAGTTGAGTGCGTCGGGCGAGTTGAGTCTGTAATAGTTGGAAGTATTAATAAAGAGAAGTTTCATATCATTTATGTGTATTTATTTCCTATTCTATGCATCTGTTACATTGAATGTACCTTGCACTTTTAATGTTTATATAATGCGCGAATATGTATGAATGTGTTGATTAAGTGAATGAAAGATAGAATATCTGTTTATGCGAAGTTAACTAATATTTGTAAGAGGATAAGTAAGATACGCGATGTAATTTGCGGAAATTGCGTGGGTTGCTACCATAGGAGTGCGAAAGCATCTTAGTCCGTGGTTAGGGTTGTGTGAAATCCTATTATAGTAGTTTGCGAGGGTATTGAAGGTTAGAATACTGCACGAAGTGACCTGCGCGAAGGTAGGCATAGTTGGACTAAATCGACACCTCAGACATCTCAAGGGTGTGGAAACCTGGTTCCAGCATCCCCCCATACTGCCTCAAGTGAGACTTCAGTCCGCACTCCATGGGCTAATACTGAAAGGGCCAATAGTGTAGGGATTTGTTTGGATAAATAACTTCGAACCTGGGTCAGGCCCCCTCAAGCCAACAAATGGTTCCATTGTTGGGACCGGAATCTACATAGAGATGTCTGATGTCATATCATTGGAATCCAACTAAGAAGGAAATTTAAGGCTAGTTGGACAAAAGAATTCACAAGGTCGCAGTGCAGGAGAATAGGAACCCACAAATGACAAAAGAAGAGTGGTTAGGCTGCTACCTATACACGAAGATCCATGAAATCTTCTTGGCGTCCTTCCCTACTGAGCTATACGAGTTGATTGCAAAGCTAGTAGATAGCCAAGGAAGGTGGAAACTAGACGATCCTATTGTGTGGACCCCCAAGTTAGTGCGATGGTTGGAAGCATCAGAGGATAAGATCGCATGCGCCTTGATCATTGGCTCAATCAGATTACAGGAGGATTCATTACTGAGTTCACAGTCGACACCTCAGTTAGCTATAGCGTCGTAGAGTGACGTTTTATCAAAGGACCGTGAGGTAAGTATATAAGGTCTTTGAATACTTGGATTAAAATGTTATTGTGTGAAAAGAGGGTTATGCAATTACCTTGATGTTCGGGGCTACACAATGTGGAAAAGCTTATAGGAATGAAGGAAGTAAGGGACCAGAAAATAGCCCCTTGATTTCACCTCAGCGAGGGGACGAGGAAGAGTTCATGAAGGTCTCTTCGCGAAGTGTGATCCATTTGATAAGGAAAATAATTCCGCGAATACCACCCCCACCCACACTGCCACCAGCTTCACTGCCATCACCTCCATCTTCACCCGTACCACCTCCACCACCACCGTGATTCAATATGGCAAGCACACTGAAGTTGCCTATATTCAAAGGATTGGGAAATGAGGATCCAGACCAATTTTGGTTCGTTGTAAGGGTTGTATAGGAAGGGCAAGGAGTTACAAATGATAATTTAAAGAAAATGACACTGGTTAGTGCCTTGCAGGATCACACACTGACCTAGTATATTAAGCACTCTAACGATAATCCAAATGTGGGAATCACATATATCCAAATAGTGCTAAATAAAGAATTTAGTAGGCGAAGTCTAAAGCACAGTCGATCATTGGATTCAAAGAGATCACGATGCTACCAGGCTATTAGAAAATTATATATTAGAGAGAAATGGAACACATAAAATATTGCAAAAGTATAAACACAGAAAACACATAAAACAAGAGAGACACAGATATACAGGGTTCACCCAGTTTGGGCTACGTCCACCCCGAAAAGCAAGTCCTTCCTTTTTTATTATCTAGCAAAATGAACAGACACAACCTACAGTAGATCCACTATAATATCCTCTGTTTTCTGTCACAGTCTCACCTATCTATTTCTCGCTCTAAGAATACACATCTATATCACAACCTCAATACAATACCATCATACAAAAAGAGGGGTTGCCTTCTAGGGAAAAAACCCTAAACTAAACATAAATTCTACCGTCATATCATTCGCCTAATGAATGACCTAGATTGACTAGAAATTACTATACTTTTACAAGGCAATTTTACATCTGTTTTTAGTTTTGGGGGCGTTGCCCCTAAAACCCCGTCGGGGGATTGTTAGCCCCTAGACCCCCAGTGGGGGGGGGGGGGACCCCTCCGTGTGGAGGGGTGTACAATCTTCCTGGGGTATACATCTAGCTAAAACGAAGACCTCTAAGTTAGGATGATAATATGCTCTACACCTAACATAGGCGAGACTCCTTGGGAATTGGATCAAAGGCTGAAATGTACAATTCATGAAGCTAATATGAATTTGACCAATGGACAACACTGTGAGTGGTTTTTAGCTTCGTTAACGCCACATTTAAGGAGTGTGCTATCGCATCAGAAGCTAACGACTTAGGCAAAGGCCTTAAAGATGGCGATGAGGCTGCATGAGACCCTGATGTTGGATCCTAACTTAGGAGTTCAACAGATCCATGTGCCACTGAAAATTTTATGCCTTGAGATGCACAGCTTGAAATAGGAAAGGACGACTCGACCAAAAGTGCGTGAAGAAGTATGGTGCATAAAATGCAAGGGTTAGGGTTATGATAAGGAACACTACCTAGTTTTCACAAACTACCTCATAGGAGGAGGACCGATGCCTTTAAGGCCGAAAGCACAAGCAAGAACTAGTGCGATGCCTACTTTGTGGTGCACAATTTGTCAAATAGCTGGAAAGCATACCATGGACAGCTGCCATTTGTTACAAAAGTATACACAAAATTCACAATATTTGTTCTACAACTTTTGTAGGTTAGTGGGACATGATGAGTGTACTTGTAGAAGCTATGAGTTGATGATGGATAGAACTCCCACCTACAGAGTTCAGGCCAAAATGCGAACCTTGGGACCAGAATGTAGGAATGGCGTGAAAAAGATTGCAGGGGCGTGGATGAGGCCGAGGCGGAGGAGGACCTGGAAGAGGTCGCGGACAATTGTTATGCTACAATTTCAGAGCGCTAGGACACTATGCCTGGGATTGCACGAATCCGACGCACCCGTCATGTTTGTATTGCACCTTGTTTTATCATGAGACAAAATATTGTCCTACACTGATAGTTAGGATATGCGACAAAGGAGCGCTACCACCTCCAATGAATTAGAACCTGTAGATGATGAGATTTGAGCCAAGTGAGGAAGATTCGAATGTGAACATTGTGCTCCAAAGTGGAATCACGATGAGAGGTGACAAAGGCAAACAACTAGAAGATAGTACCTGGGTTCACAAAGCTTTGGTGAAAGAAGCAGAGTTTGAATTGGAGCGCACTCGAGAAACCTTCATGGAAGCTAAGAAGAGCTTCATTGATGCCTCCACTTCAGGAAGCAAAGATGGACCGGAGTTGGAGATGGACCCATCTATGCTCACAACATTCCTGGAAACATGTATGAAGCTACTACGTAATAGTAAGGTTGTAAAAGGATTACAGGAACTCATCAACATACGCACTGGGACCGCACCAAGAGAACTGCGCGTAGTCCGAAAGATTGGAAAGCATAAGACAAGGACGGGAAGAGAAATGAGACTAACCACGCAGATCAAAGAATATGAGATGGATCAAGTTATCCTAGATTTAGGATTAGATGCAAAAGTTCTATCGAAATAGACGTGGGAGTGAATGGGAAGACCTAAGTTGTAGTGGTCTCCTATTCAGCTGTGAATGGCAAACCAACAGAAAATAATACCCATGGGGCGAATGCAGGGAATAACCGTGGGAATTGAGGGAGTGAGTGTGCTAGCAGACTTTGAAGTGATAGAGATTGTTGATGACAGCAATCCCTACCCTGCGATCTTAGGAATTTATTGGGCCACTAACATGAATGGGGTGATTAATCTAAAGAAGCGCAAGATGATTTTTGAGAAGAAGTAACTACGTGTGATTATACCCCTAGACCTTGTTGAAGGATCGTGCTATACAGAGCCGGTGCATGACTATGAAAGTGATGATGATTTGGATTTCATCTACAAGATAATAGCAAGAGAGAAATACTAGGTAAATCCAACTCCAGATGGGCGAATTCATGGAATCGCAAGAGATCCTGTACTTCGGATTCTGTTGAGGAGATAGAGCGATAGCAGAATCAGTTACCTGTAGAAATTTTGAATAATATGACACATATTCATAGAGATTATCCCGATTATACACTATTGTGGAATACATGCATAATACATAACCTCCTATACGTTGATCATCGATTTACAGAAGCAGATACGATAACATGCGCACATAGAAGCATCAATCACACATATCAACATAGTATTTTCCCGGGGAAAGCATCTCGCTAAAAACCCCAACTATCTGTATATTATATTGATTGAGAACATGTAACAATACATAGTACAATAATCCTCTCAAGTAATCAGTACTAGCTCCACCTGTTACACACAATACAACTCAGATATGATCTCCAAATCTCCTCCGCTGTTTGCCTGCCTCCACTGCACAATACCTGCATGAGAATGAATGAATCCAAACTCGTTCCAAGTTCTATTTACCTTGGAAAATCACTCACACTGGAAATCACGTGAGCACATGCTATATCACTGGGCATCTACTGCACAATTCTCATGGGCATACTCAATCCATTGATTGTGCAAGATTGTGCAAGATCTCATGCACAACTGATAGTCACAACTCACCCTTTCACTTACCTCTAACACTTGTCTTCACTGAACTGTCCATGTACTGAGTTAACTGATGTATTCTTCAGTTGTATTATGAGTTAATAATTAGTGAATTAATTAATAACTAATTCACACAACTCATCACTTAGTCTATTGGCCAGTTAGACTAAATACAACTAGTTCAGCTAAGTCAAACTGAACACAACTACATTAACTGCTCATCTAACTGCACAGAACTCAACCACTTGAGTTCTAACTAAAGTCCTTCTTGCAATAGCTCAGTCAACCCATAGGTAACCACGTGATTCCTTCAGGCAGTTGCATGTGCCACATCTATAGCTCCAACTGAAGTGCTCCAAGAGAATAAGATAAAGTTTAGAGTCCAAATATTACTAAGGGCTAATAATATTTGACTGTTTCTATTTTTACTTGACAGTCTAAAAATAGACTCTGATCACACCGCTGTGATCCAAAAATAGAAGTCCATCTATTTTTCCCAACATGACCAATCATCCATAAACAACATCCTGCAACTCATAGACCATGATCCATATGTCTAAAAATAGACTTTGTGCCAAAACTTGCCTGCGGGCCCACTTAGTGAAGGTGACTCCTTTCTACTAAGCTCCATCATCTTGTTGCACACTTTTCAACATTACCTGAAGTAACCATGTTGAATTGTAATATGATGACCAGGTCACTGCACTACGTATCGACAGAAGTAAGATATCTGCTGACTTATGATGGTTTAAGTGAGGTAGATACCTTCTTGGATAAATTTGAAAGGGAGGTGCCAGAAAAGAAACGCTTCTAGGCCTTGGACTAGGTACTACATGCTACGCACACAAGGTGGTCGGGTACGCACAAAGGAAGCTTTGACGATTGGCGTGAATATAGGAGAATGATGCACACATGATTTGGGAAGCCTAGGGTGTGACTGACAGAAAAGTACAATGGACGGGATGATCCATGTGCACATTTGGTCGAGTGGGTGTAGGCATATGGAAAACAACCTACGCGGATTCACACGAACTTCGTGCTGAGAGGTATGGTCAATAAGCATGTGTTGGGGGAAAAAATGTGCAAATAGCTCTTAATGTTGGGGAGACATTATGTAGGAAGAAAAATCACCTAGAAGGTTTTCTGCATGGAAGCATTTGACAAGGTGTGCAACGCACTAAGCAAGGTATGAAATGCATAATGAAGTGATTGGGACCTGCGCATACCCATAGTATTATGGGCTTATAGGACGACATGCAAGAAACTAACGGGATAGACACATTTTAGGCTTGTCTATGGAGTGGAAGCCATAATGCTTATGGAATACATTGTTCCTAGTCTATGCATAGCAGTGCTAGTAGGTATGACGGACCACAAAGCCCTAGAGGAGAGGCTCTCGCAGTTGGAGGAGATCGAAGAAGAACAGTTTTTGGCTGGATTCCACCAAAAGGTACAAAATCAACACAAAAAGGCATGGCATGATCAACATATTAAGTTTTGTACCTTTAAGGTGAATGATTTGGTGTTGTTATATGATAGTAAGTTTGATAAATTCCTAGGGAAGCTCAGAATGCATTGGTTGGGACCATACATTATTAAGGAGATCACAGATGGTGGCATGGTGTAGTTGGTAAAGTTAAATGGAGAAATCTTCCTAGGAAAAGTAAATGGTAGTCATTTGAATCCATACATAGGTGGCTCGACCATCTGACTAGTCGACGGAAGCACAATCGTAGCACTCCAGGAAGCTGAAAGGAGGTGTGAGACTATAAAATACTCTACCCAGGAGCTACGTGATGTCAAGACTGTGCACAATAGGGAAGTGTCACAGGGTCCACGACAGCGCAAGGGTAGCTGCATTTCCGTGTGGGTTGGTTGGAAAGTGACCGTTACAGTCACTATTCATAATCTGATGCTTGGTTTCAGACCAAATGGAGCGGGCGATAGGCATTTAAGGCAAACTTTATGGGCTAGATTCTTGAAAATCTATCGCCAATAGAGCATTAATGGACCGAATGTGGGGGAACTCTTGAATTCAAATTCAAAAGGTGCTATAAATTACAAAGGGTTTTCTAGTAAACAACACTTGGCAATTTGAGAATTAAGTTGTTGCGCACCCAGACATTCATGAACCCAGACTTGTTCGATATTTTGAAAGTGAATTCGTTGCTTGAGTAACTACCCGAGATGTTGAGAGAATTGGAATCTCACTATGGAGGAACCTGAGAAAGCCATGGTTACCATATTAATGACTGATGAGAAAGCTACATAAACCATGACTGAAGTAGAAGCCCCAGAAAGTGCTGGAATAGTCACAGAAATCCCTAAATCGCCGCGCACACCGAGACCCAAGAAAGACAAACATGCTATTGTACTGGTGCGCGTATCCCCTAGGAATCCATTAACAACTAAGCTTACAATGGAAGAGAAGGGGAAGGCTACCAATTTGGAGGTCGATGAGGAGGAAGACTTTGAAGAAATCCTGGTAGAGGAGGAGGATGTAGAAATGGAGGTCGAATCCCAGGGTGCAGACCCTCTGACCAGGTTGCTTGCATATGTTCCTCCACAGAAGGGGAGAGTAAAGGTGCCCAGAAATATAGATGAGAGCAAGAGCTCTCTGCAAACTCCGCTGCTCTCTAATGACATTATTTTTGAAGGAGCGCACTTGGGGTGAGTGCTTGTACTAAAATTTGAAGATTGGGATCTCGCGGACCACGAGAAGTTCCCACATTTGGCAACCGTGGGCCTAATGCACTAGAAGAAAGACATGCTGACTAGAGTCATAGAGTTGGAGCAGCGCCAATGGCTGAGAGGTGTGGAGAAGGCAGGATTGTTAAACTTGCTCTATGTGTCACATTACCATCGCACCCCAGTAACCATTTTTGTCATTAGGCAGCTGCTCTTATTGGTGCATGATGGGTGCTTGTGGCTAGAGGAGCCCATCCTCATCATAGACCATTTGATCCACACAATTACCTAACTCCCGTGAAAAGGGGAGGACCCAGCCAACGTCTCAGAGGGTAAGAGTGATGACTTGGCCATTGCAGAGGCCATGAATAAGAAGTTTAAGCTGGATAAGAAAAATAGAGGGTACATGATTTCTAGCATTAACAACCCTATGATCAAAGTCGTGACGTAGATATTGGTAGGAAGGGTGATGCGGAAGTGTCATGCAGATGAGGTGCCCGCGTTGGTGGTTGCACTAGCCGCACAATGCGCAGAAGGGATCTAGTTCAACTGGGAAAACTACTTATGCAGAGAGTTACTTGAGAACTATCACAAGGCACAGGAGCAGGGGAAGAATTTTCATTATGCGTGGTTGTTGTTGTCCATAGTACTCATGGCCTAGGAATTTCCCAAAGACAGCCAGTTCCCGATGATCGGGTAGGATCTTCCGAAGGCAGCGAAGTACACTTCACTGTGGGCAACCAAAGATGCACAAAGGATAAGGGACAATAAAATATTTTGGGTTTTCATGGAGATGAACATCAGAATGGGGATTAATTGCAAGCCACAATTATCGCCCATGGTTTATAACAGTCTGCAAAGCTTCACGAAATTCAAGGCAGACTTCCACCACATTTACATCAAGGCATGGAAGGACCTTGTGAAGACGTGGCGTGAGCTACCCTACTTGGTGACCGACAACGTCATCTTCATGGTCCTTGAGTCATGGACGCCGAAATGGCGCACTCCAGCCAGCTCCACAGTGGAAGAAGAGAGGTCCGCCACGTAGTGGAAAAAGGATGAGGTGAAACTGTGGATGGTATAGTTGGTAGAAAAACGTAGGAATGAAGCAGCATCAGCTAAGGCCTAAGTGGTGTGCGATGCTGCAAAGGTGGCAGAAGAGCAACAGAAGACAGCAGAGGAAGAGTGCAAAGGACAAAAGTCACCTTTGCCTGAGATCGAGACAGATACAGAGCAAGTTGGTGCAGACCCACATGCAACATCCACCTAGCTGAAACATCAACACCCAAGAGAGCAGGTAGGGCCGCGAAAGAAGTTGAAGGCTTCATTCGACCCAATCACTCTCACTGAGGGGGATCTACCTGACATTGGGGAGAAAGTGAGGGATGTCACTGTAGAGGCCCTCCAACAGTTTTTGGAGGAACACCATATGGTGTTGGGGGCTCTCTGACTGTAGATACAAGAATTGCATGTGCGCACTCCACAGGCTGGCACTCTTTCAACCAGCCTCGCAGTAAGCACGTATGTTGCTAAGGAAATGTTGCGTGCCTGGATGACCAACACTATAGTTCTTCCAGAAGGAGCACTCATGACAGAAAATGAGGCCGACAGGCCTATGATTAGCGGGTTGAAGGGAGTCAGGATAAATATCACTATGCTCCCTCTGGAGACGCTCTATGTTTTGTAGGATGGATTTACTGTAGAATTGCAAGCCAGGGAGGGTCGCACGCTCTAGCTAATGAGTGAGAAGTGCATCAACATTGAATAATTAAGCTTACAGCGTGATGAGGTAGTGGCGTAGAACCGACAGATCTTGCAGGTGGTGGAGGAAGTTTTCCATATGGTCCCGAAGCTAGCCATCCAAGTAGAAGAACCAGTGGAGGCGTGTGTCCGGAAATTAGTAGCAGGGGTGCACGAGGCAAAGAAAGAAATGGCTAGGGTTCAGCTTGAACGAAACCTTGATATAACCAAACTGAAATTGAAGGTGTGGCCTTCAAATCTATTGGAGGTTAAGGAAGAGTGCACCCTTGCGATTACAAAAAAAATAGCGGAGGTTAACAATGCAATGACAGACTGCACAAAGCTGTTCGAGTAGTCATTCGAGGTTCTCAGCACCCTGCGGGAGGACTTGAACATACAATGCCTAGAGACAAAGGCACATGAGCTACAACAGAAGTATGATGAAGTAAAAAAGAAACAAATCTGATTTTTGTAGTAATTACAGTGGGCCTGGGGTTTAGAAAATTTTTTGTGGAGTTAAATAAAATTGTGTGGGGATATAAATAAAAATTGTAGTCATCCTCCAAAAAAATTGTAAACTATCAGTCACCCTCAAAAACACTAAAGCCGTCCCACCAAACTCCCTATAGCCAACTCTCCAGAGAAGAAAAATGATAGGAGGATTCAACAGAAGGGAACCCAAAGAGACATCCAACATATATCTCCAGCCCCTTGTGGTAGAAATACTTAGAAGACATGACTGCTTAGGATTCTTTGAGCTTCTCATAGGGTATGATGATTATGTAGCTCAAGGATTTTCCATGGCACTCAACCCTCAAGTGAGATCCCTTGCTACTACTGTGGTAAAAGGACTGTCAATTACAATTAATCTTGAGGTAATTAGCTGAATCACTACGCTTCCTCAAGGGGTGCAATGTAGAAATGAGGATAAGGCTAGAAAAACGTTTTCTAAGATTTTTTTTCCTAAAAGATGAAGAGCCAATTGAGGGAAAAAATGTGATTAGGAGGGAGAGAATTCCCTATCCTTGGAATGAGGTAAGATACCACATTCTCAAATATATTTCTTATGAAGGGAGGTTGAGTATAGTCGATGGCTACCAATTTAGAATTCTCCATAAGTTGAAATTTGGAGAGGAGTTACCCACTAAAAAAAGACTAAGTGCACCCTACTTGTTGCAATCAATAATAGACATGAGCCTAAAGGTACAAGAGGGGAAGCATAAAAAATTGGCACATCATGCACTCATTAAGCTAATACTAGAGGATTCCTTGAGCCATTTAAGGATCCCTCTTCTATGGTCCACATTTAGAGATTGGATAGAGAGGCTTTAATTAACATCTAAGCCCTTGAATATGATAGGGAACCAACCTCTAGTGGTGAAGAGAAGGTAGAAGAAGAAGAAGAAGAAGAGGAACAAGAAGAAGAAGAAGGGTAGACATAAATAGATAAAGAAGAGGAGAAAGAATGAAAGAAGGTGAAGAAGAGAAAAGTGAAGAGGAAGATAAGAAGGAAGAGGCAAGACTTGAGGAACATACCAAAAAAGGGGAGGAATCTCCAAGGATGTCCCTTGAACCCACTGAGAAGGAGGTAGCTTCTGCCTTGACTTCCCTAAGAAGAACCATCAAGTCAAAAGGGAAAAGACAAAGGAAAACTCCCTTCTATTTCAAAAGAAGAAGAAGCACTAGGATCAAGAAGGGGATGCCACAAACACCCACAAAAACTTCCATCATAATTGAGGAGTCACCAAAAAAGCAGGAAGAGCTAGTTTCCTTAGGAATGAAAGTCGAAGAGGGCACATCAAAACAAGCTACCCTAAAGGCTCCCATCACCTATGTTAGGAATCCTATCACTAGGTCAACATCAAGAAAGAAAGATAAGGCACATGTGACACCATTACAGAGAGGAAAAAACATTCTATAGGAAACTCTATCAGTTCTACAAGAAACACAGAAAAAGCTACAGGAAGGACAAGAGGGGCAGAGGGAAGGCATGGAAGAAACACCATAAGTGCAGGTGGGGAAAAATTTTCCAAAAAAATCTGAGGGGAATTCCAAGAGCTATATGAGCCTAGCCCACAACCAAATCTGTGCTCTTACTACAAGTTCATTGAGGGAGGTAGAGTAATACCACATAAATTTTCAATCCCTCTATTCTTTGAGATTGAAAAAGAGAGAGGAATAACACATTGCTGGATGCAAATTTCCAACTCAAAGAAGTTAGAAGATGTGGGCCATATGGAAGAGAGATTGTTAAAATTGGCAACTAGGGCCAAACTCCATGTGGGTCATATTATTTATGGAAGCTGATATTTTTATTGGATCCTTCTCATTGAGATGTGTAGGATTGATCTAAATATCATCCAATTCTGATAAGTATTTACAAAGTCATGAATTTATTTATGTTATGGACAAATTGTTAAGTCGGCCAACAACTTATGTAGGCTCAAAAGCTCAACAGTCATGTCTATTCAACCTCTACGTTTTAATATAAATAGAAGAGGAATTCAAGTCATTTCTACACATACTTGGATCTCTTCCTCTCTCTACTTGTTTTTGGGTTTTAGTAGGAGGAGCGATCCTAAGGAAAAACTGGAAAAAACGGAAAACCCAGAAAAGCTGGAACTTCCAAAAAATCTAGAAAAGCTGGAAAAGCTAGAACTTTTGGAAAAGCCAGAATAGCCAAAATAGCGGAAAAGCCAGAACTATCGGAAAAGCCAGAAATATCGAAAAAGCTTGAAAAGCCAGAACTACCAGAAAAGCCAGAACTGCTGGAAATGTTGGAACTACTAGAAAGGCTGGAAAGGCCAGAAAAGCTGGAAATATCTGAAAATCTAGAAAAGTTAGAAAAGCTAGAAAATCCAGAAAAGTCGAAAATGCCAGAACTGTCGGAACTGCTTAAAAAGTCGAAACTACTGGAAAAACTAGAAGTACTGGGAACTTCCGAAATGGCTAGAGCATCTGTCTCCAAAGGAAGGCATTATGATGTATGAGATCATGGGAAACATAATAAGCAACATGATGAAATGAGCATGGGCAACATAATGATGCATGATGATATGAGTATGGGTAGCATGATGTATGAGATCATGGGCAACATAATAAGCAGCATGATGATATGATTATGGGGAAAATAATGATGCATGATGATATGAGCATGGGTAGCATAATGATGAATGAGATTATGAGCATGGGCAACTTGATGATGAATAAGACCATCGAAGGTGCAGCATGATGAGTAGCATGAAGATGAGAGAAACTCAGCCATCAAGGTTCATCACATGTGATAGTACAACAATATGTCACACGATAATGTGCAACAAATAGATGAGATGCAACACTATGATAGGTGAACGAGTCACCTTAGAGAATCAGTTGAAGAAATATGTCTTCAACTGATCTCATGCCGATATCAAAATTCAAAGTGATTGACTTCTATTGTAAATGTACTATCTCTCTCACTTTCTCTGCTGAACTTTGAAGAACATAAAAGAAGAATTGATCAAGGGTTTCCCCAAATTGTGGAGTTTGTCCCTAGATAGTGCCACATCTTGTATCCTCTTGTATTGTATTATCTTTTGTGATTTATATTTATGTTCTATCTGCAGTTTACTTTATCCTGATGTGATTGCTAATGTGGAAAAGAAATTGAAATAAATTGCTCTAGCATAGAAAATACCTAAAATTAACAGAAACTCCTAGAGATGGGTAGGGAGATGAGTGAGATAAGATACATGGAAAAAATTATGAGATATCAACTACAAGAATAAAACACATGGGTGAGGAGGCAGTTGCAAGAAAAAGAGATCCAATTGGCCACCATGGCATGCCTATCCATGGAGGCACTTCAGTGTAGGATGCCATCAAGATCATATGCATTATACCTCAAAGATAAATGGTTGCAATTTCATATCAAGACACTAGCACTGTTGGCATTATGACACAGGTTCAGCGTTATGACATAGGTGTTGTCCTTGATGGAAACTCACTCAAATGACTGATCACAGTTCAGGCTCTTAGAATGAAAGAAAAAGAGATATACGCAGGTTCCTCTTAACCAAGTCATGTACAGACGTGGGTTTGACGATCAAAAGGAATGTATATGTATGCATGCACTTTCATGCAAGGAAAAGCACGTACATGTGGGAAAACTTATTTTTGGTCCATGGTATTTAGTCCTTGGTATTTGAACCTATGGTTTTGGACCATGGTATCTCGTTCGAATTGTTGAACCCAGGTATTTGGTCCAAGGTAATGTTTCTAAGGGGTTTTGGTCCATGGTATTGAGTAAGGCCTAAGACTATAAAAGGAGGAGAAGATCATTAGGCAAATTCACTCAAGGATTGAATATTTGATGAAGAGCAAGATCTAGAATTGGGTTATGGTGCATAGCTGGATCTGAACCAAGGAGGATGTTAAGATATTCTGACACATAGGAAATAGTTAAGTATAACTTGGTCTAGTATAGAGTTAGGTAAAGTGTGTTTCTTTACTATGTACTTTTGTAACTTACGATCTGACAGTCACGATATGTAGTGATCTGATGGTTCATTCTCTCCTCGGTATTATCGACACTTGATCAGTGGCTTAACACCCAATTGGTCCATGATCTCTATTTAAAGAGCATGGAGGGTCATTTGTAGGTTAACTATTCATGAGAGAAGCTTATGTAAATTTTCATTCGTTTATTAATAAATTTCCTGAAGTGGCCGCGTTGGCTCAGGCCGTGGACTGTTTCCCTCTTTGAGGGTTTTAACCACGTCAAAATACTGGTGTATTGATCTGTGATCTGTTTGTGAGCAGTTTCCTTTGGTGTTCTGTCTAAGGAACTTACCCTGTAAATTCCTACATGGTATCAGAGCTATTTGAGGGCTGTGTCCGTTGGTGATCCAAATTTAAAGCCGGTAGAACTGCATCTGACTGCCATTTCCTAGATCTGCTATTTCTGACTACTTTCGGGCTGAGAGGACTGCTTTTTTGTATTAGGAGCATCTGCTCCAGTGAGGAACCCCTTTATTTTCATGCGAAAAGGCTTCTGGTATCCCTAGCTACGTCATTTTTAAGATCTGGAGGTATACAATGTTTATTTGCGGTTTCTAGTTATTTTCTCTCTGTTTATTATTTCGGTTTATTTAAATTCTTTTTTTACCGGATCTATACCTTTCATTTCTGCGTATTCTCTTTTCCCTACGACTCTGTGCGATCTAGGTAAATCAGAAACAGAGAGGAAGGATTTTTTTGATGCGTATGCTCTTTTCCGCTGCGCCTTAGTGTGATCTCGGAAAATCAGAAACATTGAGGAAAATATTTAGTTTCGGGTAAAGCTAACTTCAAGCCGCAAGGGTTTTTTTTTTTGTAAGTCCATACTGGGTTTTGTATTATTTGTTTTGTAGGGAAAAAGAGCTTTCTCAAGCAAGCACACAACCTAAAGCTTCAGTGACCAAAAAAAGCAAAGGCCTCCCCCCCCCCCCCCCCCCTCTCTCTCAAACTTTTAGTCTAGCTCACTTGGTTCAAAGCTAATTTATGAGAGTAGAGGTCTTGAGTTCAAGTCTCCTTTTTGTTAGAAAGGGGGCATTTTTCTTATTTCTGCACATTCCTGCACTTCGTAGGCGCCTTCATCAACTTTTCTTCAAAAAGCCATAACTTCTTCATCCAGAAGCCGTTTTTTTAGAACCAGCCTAATTTTCGAGATCGTTCCATTGGAACACTTAGTTTCAACATATATAGCTTTAGTTTCTGTTAAAATGGAAAGTCCATGCAAAGTTATTCTTGACAACACCAACTACTTCCAATGGTGGTCCTACATTGTGGATTTACTTAGAAGTAAAGGTCTTTACAGAATAGCCTCAGGCCAAGAAACTAAACCAAAAGATGAAGATAAGGCATCTAAATGGGAAAATAGGCAAGATCAAGCACGTGGCTTGATAGGGATGTCCATTTCTCTAGATCTTAGATTCCATATTGCAGAACTTGATACTCTTGATGAAGCAATGAAGCAGATTACTAAAGTTTTTGGAGTCACAAATGAACTTAGAGCCCATCAACTTGAAAATGAGTTGCTTACATTGGACCCCAATAATTTTTCTTGCATTGAAGATTTTTTGTTCAAGTTCAAGACCTTAGACTTCTCTTGCAAGGTGTTAAGGTTAAGAAAGAAGATAGTAACCTTATCTATTGCATTCTTACTAAGTTGGGACCCGCCTGCTCTGTGTTTGTTTCCACCTTCCATTCTACAAGAGAAGCCTTCATTCTCAAGGAATGACTACAAGTCCCCTTCCTTTGATTCTTTTTGTGATTCTTTAATAAGAGAACAAGAAAAACTCTTACACCTTGGTCTTCTTAATCTTGGAAACTCTTCTAAGAAAGTGTTAACCGCCCAACAGCAACCAAATTCAAAGAATCCTAAGAAGTCGTATCCTAAAAGGAATGGTCCTAACCAAACAAGGGTCCTAAGCAATTTCAGCCTCAAAATGAAAAATCATTTCACCAGAATGATAAGGCAAATAAAAACAAAGGCAAGAAGACTGATAGACATTGCCATTTTTGTAATCGAGATGGCCACTTAGAATCTAAATTCTTTAAGAAGATGGAAGCCTTGGAAGCAGCAATGGAGAAGGATAACATCCATTTGGAGCACTCTTCAAATTCATCTTCAGGAATGGCACTTTCTGCATGTGGTTGTCAAGCATCTCGGTCTGGCTATGCACTAAATGTATCTTCTTCCTCTCATTCTCATGAGCGGCTCATTGATTCTGGAGCCTCTTATCACATGGCAAAAAACAAAGGCAAGTTTTCTTCTTTAAATGATTGTAACACCAAAAATATATATGTTGGTGATGATATCTCTCTTAGTGTTGTAGGGATTGGAACGGTTCATATAGACAATGGTCAATTTAATGATGTATTATGTGTTCCAACCTTATCCTGCAACCTTCTATCTGTATATCAAATAACTCATTCAGGTGAAGGTAAAATCATTGAATTTTCACTTCATGATGTTGTAATTAAGGACCTAAGAGATCCTAGACAGATTTTAGTTACTGACATTGCTGATGATTCTACAAGGTTGTATAAGTTTCACAACTTTGGGTCATCAAATATTCCCTCAGTATTTGTTGCTCATAATGATGAAGTGAGCAAACTTTGGCATGAGCGATTTGGTCACTTAACTATCGCTCTCTTCAGAACCTATGTAAAGAAAATATGGTGACAGGTCTTCCCATGGTATCTTGCAGAGATGGTGTTTGTTCCGGATGTGTACTCGGAAAACATCATCGGGACAGTTCTGAAAAACGTGCCTCTTGGCACGCCTCAGCCCCTTTACAGCTTGTGCACAGTGATTTATGTGGTCCACTTCTTGTTGCTTTATTCTCTGGCTGCAAGTATTTCTTAACTTTCATTGATGATGTCTCCAGACGCACTTGGGTATACTTCTTAAAACTCAAGAGCGAAGTATTTAACACATTTTTGGCCTTCAAAGCCTTTGTTGAAAAACAATCTGGATATCAAATTCTTAAGCTAAGAACTGATAATGGTGGAGAATATGTTAAAAACACATTCATCAATTTTTGCACCGAAAATGGAATTCAAA
>APFE030348100.1:92203-133267 GCA_000404065.3 Pinus taeda
AATACTTCGTTATGTTTGAGGTACAGTTCAGTTTGGCATTCATTACAGTGCCGAAGCATCTCCTCTATTGGTTGGTTTCAGTGATTCCGATTGGGCTGGTGACCCTGATGATCGGAAGTCTACTGCCGGTTATGTGTTCACTCTTGGTTCAGGACCTATTACATGGGCTTGCAAGAAACAAGGTGCCATTTCTCTTTCTTCAGCAGAAGCAGAATATTGTGGTGCCGTAGAAGCTAGTAAGGAAGCCTTGTGGCTTTGTCAGATCCTATCAGAGTTTGGCTTTCAGCAGCAGCATCTGACTACACTTTGGTGTGATAATAAAAGTGCCATTCAACTATGCAAAGATCCAGTTCAACATCATCGTAGAAAACACATTGAAATACATATGCACTTCATCAGAAAGCTCATTCATGACCATGTTCTTGAAGTGCAATATTGTGCAACAGATGATCAGGTTGCAGACATCTTTACAAAGGCTCTCACAGAGGCGAAGTTCACTAAACTTCAATTTATGGTTGGAGTTCAGGAAGTTGTCACTAAGGGGTGATAGGCTCTAGTGTCTCCTTCCTTCTCCTATTGTGTCATATTTGTAAATCCTTCAATCCTATCCCAAGTTGTTCTTAAGGGGGGATGTTAGGATATTCCGACACATAGGAATAGTTAAGTATAACTTGGTCTAGTATAGAGTTAGGTAAAGTGTGTTCTTTACTATGTACATTTGTAACTTACAATCCGACGGTCACGATATGTAGTGATCCGACGGTTCATTCTCTCCTCGGTATTACCGACACTTGATCCGTGGCTTAACACCCTATTGGTCCATGATTTCTATTTAAAGAGCATGGAGGGTCATTTGTAGGTTAACTGTTCATGAGAGAAGCTTATGTAAATTTTCATTCTTTTATTAATAAATTGCCTAAAGTGGCCGCGTTGGCTCAAGTCGTGGACTGTTTCCCTCTTTGAGGGTTTTAACCACGTCAAAATACTGGTGTAGTGATCTGTGATCTATTTGTGAGTGGTGTCCTTTGGTGTTCTGTCTGAGGAACTTACCCTGTAAATTCCTACAGAGGAACCTGAGCGCTAAAAGATGGATAAGTTCTATTGATGGGTCAAGGTCTTAAGGCTTGAATAGTAGCCTCTTTGTGTGATTTTGATCTGTTATATTTGGTGCATGATTTGATCTATAAATCTGATAATCTAGGGATAGCTGATGTCTGAATAAGTGAAAAGGGTAAATTATTTTTTATAGATCTGTACGCAGGTTCGACACAGTAGAGTCATGTATACATGCTGGTTAAGTAAGTCAAAACAACATATACATTGTTTGGCCTTAATACAAAAGTGTATACAAATCTGATTCTGAAATGAAAAATAATTTATTTGATAATACTGATTCACACCCCACCCCTCTCAGTATTATTTCCAACAAGCACAATAGGGGACTATGCCTTTCCAATTCTATATGCGGTTCATTGAACTTTGTGACAAGAGTGCCCTGGAACATAAGGCCAAGATATTTGAACTTACCTACACAAGTTGGCCTTAACATATTTGAATGTGTGGGACCCCAATGTAAAGTTGAGGGATTTACAAGTAATGGTATTTGCATCATGGACGAGTCATGAGGAGGCCAGGGCTAAGGAGGTGAAGAGAATATTGGAAAAGGAGGAAGGACAACCCATTTACATCAAAGAATAACAAATGAATTCAATGGGTGTCATTAGCACCCACAACATCATCTCCAATGATTCCCAACTTGCAACAAGATACCTAGCTACACAAGAACATGCCATCACCCACATTGAAGACACCTTGATGTTGATGAGAAATGAAAGCTAGAAAACATGCCAGAGGAGATGGAGAAACCTACCACATAGTCTAAGGATCAAAGAGTACCATTCCCCTGATAGATTGAGAAATTCACTGGAAAGGACCCCATTGTATAAGAATGTCATGCATTGGATAAAATTAAATTGGATTGGGTTGAAACTCAGTCCACCCTTGCTATTGGGTCTGAAAGAAGGTAGGAAGGAAGAGGAGGAAAGAAAGTAGTGGGAAGAAAAAGAGAAACATGCAAGGCTCTATCCTTAAGAGGAAACTCCATAAACAGAGGCCTGGTATGTTAGAGAGGCCACAAGGGCCATGGAAGATATGTACATATACTAAGTTTCTCAGAGGATGAGAAACACCTTTAGTAGGGGGGTGATGATGAGTCTCATCAATAGGTAAATTATATGGGTCTTAATGCCACTCTCTATCTTATTAAAATAAACTTTTCTCACATTTCTTTACATATTTTATTATATTTTTCTTAGTGAGAAGGGTAAAGGTGAGATGTTATGTTATGTAGCCTAATATGTATTAAATGAAAGACTTAGAGTAGTTTTGGGATAATTTAAGTGTAGAAACTAAAGTGGACAAGAAATAGGGGTTTTATGAGTTTTGGACTCCCTCCTTAACTCCTCAATCATCCGAATATTCCTCCACTAGATCTCATCAGTTCGAAGTTACAAGCTGCCAAGCCAACCGAGTTCATTGGAAACCAAGCCAGTGATAGTGAAGACAAGTCATTCTCGAGTTTGGGAGCCAAGTATCCCTAATTTTTAGGAAGATGTTGGTAGCTTCAGTTTGTATAAATAAGAAAGGCAAGGGCCTCATTAGGATTTGAATTTTTTATATAGCCAAGAGGAAATTTCGATCTAACATATTGTGACTATTATTCTTATGTTATTTTTAACATTTTGATGATAATGAAAAGGTTTTCCTTGATCTAGCATTGAGTTGACTGAGAGGACTAAAGCTCTCAGGTTAGGGCCCAACCCTAGTAGTAGAGGCTCCTCTTTTTGTACATGTATTCTTAGATTAGAATCATAGTTAACTACTGAAGTTATTTCTGCAGTTAACAAGTATTTGAATGATTGTTTAGTTTTGCTTCCATTAATTGAAGAAGTAGATTAGTGGTACAATAGTGAAATAAAATACTTCAAAAAATCTTGTGGCATTTGTGTCTTCCTCATCTCCCTCATTGGATCATAGTTTGAGGAACCCACTCTCACAACCCCAAAAAACAGATTTTTCTTTTGATCACTATTCATAATTTCTTAGAATCACCTACAATTGTCATTTTGGTTTCCTGAGTTTGTTGTAGTCTAGAAGTCTTTCATTTCATAGATTTATTCATTAGCCAACAATAAAACAATTTTCTCAAATTCAACTCATCTTTTCCCAATTTACATAAATTAGTGCATGAATGAAGAAAATAATATGTGTTGTTGCAGGAGTTTTTGATCTATAGGGAGGAACTCATTCCACCAACCTCATCTAAGTCTTCTCCACCTACTGCCAAAGCCTACCAACCACTAATTCAGATTTATGTTTTCTGGCCACCATGGAAAACTACCTTAAGAAAATCCAACCATCCTAAAGAGTTGGGCTGATCCTTGGCTAGTGTATACCTCCCCCATACCTCATTACACCATCAAACATCTTCCCAAAAATTCATTTCACCTTCCCTACCTTCCTATATCCTTCAACAAGTTTACTGTAGTAAACCAGGACATCTTATAATAACTAGGACATCCTGTAGTAACTAAAGGAAACCCTATAACAACCTGTTTTGGAATGTTTTGGGTAGAAATGATGATTTGAGCCTAGGGTAGGTCCTAAACTTGAATTCAATACCCCTCAATGCCATTTTGGACCAGATTTTCCATGCCTTCCTCCCCTCCAAAAGATCATATTGCTTATCTTAGAGTTTACATTTCTCAATGGAAAATCAGAAGATTATTTTCTGCAATATTTATGTAGTGCACGCATACATCAGTCATAACAGTGTTAGGGTAATTTCCATGCAAGGTTAATTAGGTCTCTTCTGCAAGTAATGTGTGTTAATTATTAGCTAAGTTATTTCATGTCATTTCATAGAACTTCCCATTCAACACTTCCATTTTCCTAAAATAGGAAAGCATTTACTTTCTTCATTAAAGATAAATTTACATTCATTGTCAGTAGTCAGCCTCCTTCGAGTCAATAAAAGACTGGTTTGAAAAACCCTAGTGAAAAACCCTAGTGGTCTATCACCCTAGTTGAAAAGTGACAAGAGTAGACTATTGCATCTACTGTGTATATAGCACTCTCACCTCCAAGTTCGTACAAACCTCAGGTTGATAAAGTAAAGTTGGTCGCCCTAAGAGTTGCAACATCCTCGCTGCAATATTGGGGCTCATCACCAGGCACCTTGGGTACTTGAATACTTATATGAAGATAAGGGATAGGTTCACATGGAAGGGACTCAAGATAAATGTGTTGAGGTTTGTGAAAGAATGCAATGTCTACCAATAAAATAAATAAGACCATACTCAACTGACAGGGTTTCTTCAGTTGCTTCCCATCTGGGAGCAAAAATGTGAAATAATTTCCATGGATTTCATCAAGGAAATGCCTCAGGTGCAGGGGAAGGATTTTGTTTATGTGATTATGGATATTTTCCTGAATTTTGCACACTTCTTCACCATACCTTCCAAATATTCAACAACAAAAGTGGTAGAGTCATTCTTCATAGAGGCATTCTGATTGCATGGGATGTTGATGACCATCGTGAGTGATAAGGACAACAAGTTCATGGGAGGATTTTGGTAGGAGTTGTTTAGTCTAGTTGAGATGGAGCTAATATATAGTACTAGTTACCCCCCATAGACTGATGGGAAAACCAAAATAGTTAACAAATTCCTGGACGACTATCTCAAAAACAATGTATTTAGTTAGTTGAAGCATGGGTAAAATGGTTACACCTTGGAGAGGACTGTTATAACACCACTTACCAAATTTAAATTGGAATGACATCCTTGAAGGCCCTAAATGAATATGATGCTCCAACATTGGTGGATTGGGTATTTTGGGATAGTCAAGCCCCTCTAGCTAAGGATTTGGCTTAAGAGAGCTAGGACATACTACGGGTGATCACAAACAATTTGAAAATGAATTAGAACTAATAGAAAATATATGTATACATGCATTGGGTAGAGAATATATTTGAGGTTGGATACTTGGTGTATATTCATTTCAACCCTACAAGCAATCATCGCTCAAAATGAAAGGGATAGAGATGCTGAAACCTAGATTTATGGACCCTACAAGATTGTGAGGCATGTAGGGGAGGTGTCCTATGAGCTAGAGCTTCTAGAGGTGATCTAGGTGGATATTTGTAGCCACCTGACTATTCAACTTGGAACCCCACCATTTTCTCTTTAATTTTCCTTAATTGTAACATTATTTACTATTTTTGGAAGTTTTTCGGGTCTTGAACTTTGAGAGCCATTTTGAGGCCCGAAATGATTTTTTTTTGGAAAACAGGAAAACACTAGTATATTGCTAACGTTTGCAGTCAAAATTTGTAGTCCTCGAATAGATATTTCTAACAAGGTATCATACATGTCAAATGAAGATAATATGCCAAAGTTATGACCCTCGGAAGTTGATATACCAATTTAGCCCAATGGTGCCCACAGAATTTTGGCACTTCATCTCCTAGGGTTAGGTTTTGGATATTTAGGGTTTTCCATTATTTCTGAATAATAAATAGGCCTCATTGTAACATATTTAGTAAGGCATGTATCTACCACATATCTTCTCCGAGATAAGCTACAATCACTTGAGCTAGTTTATTTCCATTCTACATATAAACAATTTTTAGTACTTTTTTATTAAGGAATTGAAGTTATGTTTTCAATGTATCTATGTGTTTATGTTTATATCTATATTTCATTTCAACCCTTTATAGATATGGATCAGTGGTATCAAAGCGGTTTTCTCTTTCTCTGTTTTTTGTGCATGTCCCTAACGACGTCAGGGTATAAGGAGTTAGGGCTCAACTTGGTTGAACCTTTGTGAGATCGGCCTCGCCAACCCCAATGGCCTCCCATGGAGGAAGAAAAGAAAGGTGAGGGAGTAGGAGATCCTTTCGAAATATTTCTCAAAGAATCCCTCGAGTGACATAGGAACATGATGATGGAAAAATTTGCTCAGATCTTTTGGTGGCTACCCATAGGTGACACATCTTCATCCAACATCCACCCTAGAGGTTCCACTCCCTTTAAGGTACAAGTCAATTTTGAAATTCCTATATTTGAAGGCCAGATATATGTAGATGTCATAGATAAGTGGTTAAATCTGTTGGGAGGATATTTTTCGGTTCATGATTTTTCCAATAGGGAAAATATTACTTTTGCATTCCTCAAATCTGCCTCCCACATCAAGGATTGGTGGGAAGGCTGTTGTGAGAAGAGGTATGAGAGGGAACCCTCACAATTTTAGCTATACACACTTGGAATTATTTTCAAGACGCCATCAAAGAACAATATTACCATGTTGGGAGCTACGAAGATAAGTACATAAACTGGAACACATTGCGACAGGGAAGGGACCAAGACATGCCAGAGTTCACAAATATTTGTCATACCCTTCACACAAAGTTGGGTATCAAGGATTATGAGTGGCATTTGGTACTTAATTACCATGGATATCTCCACAAATACATCTAGGATGAGATGGAGTTCCTGGACATCTCGTCACTTGGTGTTGCCTATCGATATGCTGTCAAGATCAAGAAAACATTTAAATAGAAGAAGCAAGAATTTGGATCAGCAAATACGAAGCAAGGGAAAGGCACCCCCAAACCACATAATAAGGGAAAAATCCAAGGCGGGGTGACCATGGAAATTTTTTCAAAGATTCAAGCAAAGAAAAACACCATGAAGACAAAGAAGGACACATGAAAGTGGTGTGAGTGCCATAAGAGCCCCACTCACAACACAAGTGAGTGTCGAGCTAAGTAGTCAATGGTGGCTGAGCTCAAGGCTTCAAATTCATATGCATGTTATGGCTCCGAGTCAGAACCTGACAAGGGGATTGAAAAAGAGAAGTAGATTATTAATACATATCCCAATGCCACTGTTGCCACCACGAAGATCCATAAGATTGAGCCCGAAGATCCAGAGGAAGGGGAGCATGTATTCCACTCACAAATGTGGGTGAAGGGGTCTTCACTACAATTCATTTTCAACAACGAGAGAAAAGATAAGCTGATATTAGCAGAGGTCGTTAAGCGGTTGGGCTTCACTAAGGACGAGATCTTTACATCAAGAAATGGTGCCGCATTCCCTACAACATCAAGCCCTTCATAGATGAGTTACTATGTGATGTTTCTCCTCTTGAAGTTTGTGACATATTATTAGGCCAATCATGCTTATGGAAACATCATGCTGTGTATAAGTCTAAGCTTCGCATTGTTATTATTACTTTGGGAAACGAGATATAAAGGAAACAAGAGGTAGCCTTTCCTATCACCATCTCTTTGATATTTTCCAAGAGATGTAGTAAGATCATCTCCCAGACTAAGATTTTTATTTATTTATTTTTTATTTGCTCTCAAAGTAAGGGGAAGATCATGGCCATTGTTGGCCCTCCTTTTTGATCTAATTATGCTTAAGAAAACACACTTAATTTCTATATTATCCATCCATTTACCATCATATACACCCCATTTTGACATATTTATGCATATTCAGGTATATAAATTTAGTTTTGCAATTTTTATATGTTTTTATAAAAATTGGATTTTAAGTGCATTTTTGGACAAAATCAGAAATTATTGTAATGGCTTCATTGACGTCATACTTGCAGGACACTTGGGCATGAGTTTAGAAAATTTATAGAAATATTGGGAATTAAGATTGAATGAAATCCTATTGGTTTAGTCAAAACAAGCTTAAACAGGCCTGGTCAAAGCTGGTCAAACAGGATCAATCATTTAGGAAATCCCTAGGAAATAGGGTAGTTTTAGGATTTCATGGGATTTTCAAGATTTTGAGTGATGGGATAGATGAGCTCAACTTGAATATATGGGATATGGATAGACATATATGTTAGAGACATTTTAGATTAGTTTGTTTCATATTTTTCGATTTAAGCCAAAACATTGAAGGCTTATGTATGTAGAATTTGTATAATTTCATATTAAGACTTCTGAATATTTTGAGTTAATTTGAGGAACCTGTTCTATCTTAATTTTCTATTCAATGGTGTGTGTGATTGAATGACTTTGTAGTAGCTGATAATATCTTCAAGTTTGCAAGGCAAGGGTTGAGGCCCCCCACACCTAGCTAAGTACACTTTATGGTTAATTTAGCTTGATTTTCATAAACTAGTTTTGCTTAAGATTTGTTTACTTAATTAGATGTATGATGATTTATTTTGTTTGCTGGTGAATATTAGTTTACTTCTCATCTGTATATGAAATTAAAATATAGTGTTAAATTTGAACCCTCCTATCTGATCAATTGATAGAAACTAAAACTCATCTTTCTTGCTTTCAAGTGATTTTCTGAATTTCCAGTTTTCTAATAATGGAATTAATGATGAATGAATTTGTAATGAAAAAACAAAGACCTCTTTAGTTAGGAGCCTCTTCCATTATTTGTTTATGCATCTTAAGCTATTTTTCATTAGTGGTTTTTTATTTCTATTCATGAAGTAGTATTCTAGTAGAAGGACAAATCTGGTTCTCCTAAGTTAGGAGCCACTTATCCTGCTTATTCCATAATGAATTAGAAATTACTTAGTTGAACTTTATATTTCTAATATGAATTTCTAATTAGTTTATAATTGCATTTACTTCAGTTTCCATAAATTATCTTCTAAAGCTAATTATAGTTGATATCCATACATTTTGGACATGCTTCTAAGTTCTACAAACCTAGATTGATATTTAATACTTGTGTTAATTTACTCAATAAATTGACCCAATAGCCACATCCATGGTCCCCGAAAAAGGTTCCTCCATGCAACAGAAGCAGGTATATAAGGTCGTGGAAGAATACATGGACATCTTCTCTTCACCCACATGGGTGCCCTTACATTGTTAGGTTAGGCATTCGATCGATCTGACCCTTGAAGCACCTTTACCCAATGGGCCGATATATCATCGCTCCATTCTGGAAAATGAAGAGATCAAGCAGAAGATCCAGGAGCTGCTACAAAAAGGGCACATCCAACCAATTTCCTCACCTTGTCAGAGAATGATCGTACTTCTACAGAAGAAGGATGGGACCTGGAGGATCTGCATTGATTATCAGACACTGAACAAAATCACTGTAAGGAATTTGTATCCAATCCTTTGGATTGATGACCTTATTGAATAGCTCAAGGGGGGAAAGTATTTTAGCAAAGATCAATCTGAAGTCTATTTATCACTAGGTTCCAATAGAACCACATATGTATAGAAGACCACCTTCAAATCCTAGGAAGGTCTTTTTGAATGGTTGGTTATGCCCTTAAGGTTGACAAATGCGCTTGCTACTTTTATGAGGCTAATGGATGACATCTTATGGCCCTTCACCAACTCATTTGTGGTTGTTTATCTGGACAACATCCTCATCTTCAACAAGAGTTGGGAAGAGCACTTGCACCACATTTAGCAGGTCCTTCAAACCTTGAGGCAACACAAACTGTGTGCCAACTTAGAAAATGCACCATTAGCATGAGCCAGGTTTGCATGTGGATCTAGATAAGATCCAAGTCATTCGGGATTGGACAACCTCGATAGCTCAAACAAATCTTTGAAAATATTTGGGCCTTGCAAATTTTTACCTAAGGTTTGTGTTGGAATTATCCCATATCACTTGGTCTCTGAATCAGATTACCAAGGGTAGAATGAAAGAAAAAATTTCCTAGTCCGAGTCCTAATAGAAGGCGTTTGTTGAGTTTAAGCACTGTCTCTGCTCTGCACCTGTACTCACATTTACAGACCTGCAAAAACCATTTTAATTTGAGATATATTCCTTCGACTATGCTATTGGTGTAGTCCTCATCGAACTCAGACATCCAATGGCCTATGATAGTGAGACACTTATGATATAATTCAGAAGTACCCCACCTATGATAAAGATATGTATTCTATTGTGAACTATTTCCAATAATGGAAACATTACATTATGGGGATGTAGACAGTGATCCACATTGATCACTGACATCTTTAGTTTATACAAACACAAGGGGCGTTGCATAAACATCACCGTCAGAAGTGGTCTATGTTACCCAACATTTTGTGGGTGATATCCCTAAGAGAATTTTTATCTCCAAGATGGTCCTCAGTTGGTAGCCAACAACCCCTTACAACCACCATTTAGCTCATTGTGCCATTTCTCCACCACTTGAGTTAGCCATGTGGTCCCTTGCCCATATTCCATGATTGTATGTTTGAAGGTGGGGCTCCCAAACCTAAAGGTGTGCCTTGTCATTTGGTAATTGGGTATTGTAGTTTTCTTATCATGGACACTTATGGGCATAGATTAATGGGGGGATTCAGTGGAGGAATGGGTTAGGTCTATGCCCTTGTCACCTAGAACCCTTTTGGATATTAACCTTGCATTCTAGTCCTGTGGGATCTCTTTACTGACCATTTGGCTCTAGGAATGATATTTCATGGGAAACCCCAATTTTGGTTATGTGGTCCCGCTCCCTTATCCACTTATATTACCCTCTTTCCACTCATTACTACCCCATTCATCATTTCTTGCACCTGGGTGTACATTCCTCCATTGGGTCCATATAGGGTCATCTTGCCCCTTCCCCTTGCCCCCACCTTGGGTCAGGCCTGGAATGATGCCTCAGAGGTTGTACAACTAAAGAGAAAGATAAAAGTATATTTTTCCACATTCAACAGGAAAATATACCACAAAATGCAAAATATGGTAAGGAAAAACTCATTTAGGACATGGGAAAAATTCAATGTGTGAGCTATACCTTGTCATCATGGTCATCACCCTGGTTCTTACAAGTTCTATGAGCCTCCTTCATCATATAGGAACCCATGATTTTCCCAACCCCTAGTGGGAAATGAATCACCCTACCTTAAAAGGGGGTATTCACTGATATATCTTATGCATCATGCTCTTACCTCTTGAGCCCCGAGCAATGAATCAAAGAAAAGCATAAACATGAAAGAGACACATAAACAAGGGTGGAAAAATCAAGGCCAGGGAACGTCATGGACCACAATTTCTCCCTCCTATACATTATAAAACCAAGTGTGGGCTTCCATTTTATTAGCTACCTTTGTACACCAACATGTGGCCCAGGGCTGCCTCTTCTCATCCCCTACTTCATTCAACTATCTGTCACATGACACCACCTTTTGAAGGATGTACCTTGAATATATTATCCCCATTAGAAGTAGAAACCACCTAATAGGATTTTGGGTTAACCCCATTTGGAGTTTAGGAGGCATTGGCACATACTAAAGCCTGTTATGGAAGGACATGCCATTATGTAATCCCCACGTATGGTCCATGATCTGTAAGATAATTTACTTGGTTCCTCTAATGACTTGTTGTACTGGAAGGCTAGGGCACACATTGGATCTTATGTAGGATTGAAGATGGTCTCCATATTGGGTTTGGTCTCCCTATGTGGGGTCCTAATCCTCTAGATGGCTACATTTGCACATGTAGGGTGTACGTTGAGAGCAACAGGCCTCCAAAGTAGCAGAAAACACTCCATTGATCCCCACAACCATTCAAATATTTCTCGTGGTTCACTTATTGGACGACGAATGTGCACCTAAACTATCATGCCCAACTGGCCCTAGATTTGCACCATACACTTGACAGATGATCTGGGACTTGCACAATGATGTGGAATCACCTACACCATCATCCTAGCCCTTGCAGGTGATCTACAAGCATCTTCATTTTTTTTTAGACCTATGAGGATGCTTGTGTGCCCCCACATCACATTTGGTGCACCACAGGTCATTACTAGGGGCCAACCCCTTGTCCACTACTTTTGAGGGTCCTACTCTTAATTGTGGCACCCATGGACTTCATTAGGCCTCTTAGAGGGCCCTAAACATTACTCTTCATTTTGGCACCAATGGAACTCATTAGGCCTCTTAGAGGTCCCTAAAACATTCATAGAATATTAGTTGACCTCTTGAGAGTCTTATCCATTCATTTATGAGCTAGTTTGGTGGGCTAGTCACCAAAATTTGAAATGTTAGAACATTATTTTATTTTTGGGGCTTATGTAGGCTAGGGAGGCTAATTAGAATTCCTAATTAGTGTATAAGTACAAGTGATATGATTTCATTTTATCATCATCACTTTGGGTTGGATATTTTCTCTCTCTTGAGAATTTCTTAATTTTTGGAGGATGAATTTGAGCTTTATAGATGACTTTTGATGTGTCTATATCAGCCTATCTTGTCTTGGAGTTTCTCTTTTGCCAATTATGGATGGTTGGATATACTCTGTTACATGTAAGGACATGATTTTAATGTTATTCTTTTTTTACTTTGTCATACACATTGGACTAGGATTTTCACTAAATTTAGGGATAATTATTGCATGCATGCTTTAAATTGTGGAATTTTATGTCTATTATAGTAGCTCTCAATGTATGAGCCATTTAGTGTGAACACAATCTCCTAGGGGTAATTCTGTCAACGAATTTAACTTGTTAAGCCATCTCCTTTGAACATATAAGTATAAAAGTTGCAAGCCTACTTCTCTTTGGCCTAGAAGGCTAGCAAAGTGGCCTTGAGGCCTCCTTGATTGAGAATCAAAGGTCCTCATTGATATTCATCATAGACTCCATGCTCCTAAGACTAAGGCACTGATCTACTAAGAGGTGGTTACCTAGAAATCATATATTTTAACCTTTTTCTAGGTCTAGCCAATTTGTGTCACCTAGGGCATCCTTTTCCTGGCAAAGTACCCATCCAAATTTTTTTTTTGTCGTAGGGTCTTCTGCTCTGGTGTTTCCTCAAGACCTCTTCCAAATTTGAGGTCGTTCTGACAGTGGATTTGTGAGAAAATCCAAGCCCTAGCTTTGATATTGTTAGAGTTCCAATAAATATTGAAAATTTTAAGCTTATGTAGTGATCTTATCACCTACATTGTTAGTCTTATCCTTATCTATTGAGTCATCAGTCTTATCTTCTAGCTATCGCTAGAAGCTAGTTGTTCCTATAAATTAGGCTCATTTATAGCTTATTTTCTCAAGCAATGAAGTGTGTTTATCTTCATTCTTCATCTTGTGATCCCTTGGTAGAAGGATTGTTTAACTTTGCAGTTTGATGCTTGGGTATTTTAATACTCTTTCATGGCATCAGAGCAATACTGCAAGCTCCCTACTCATCTTTTTTGAGATCTATTTTAAAGTTTTTAAGATCTAGTTTTGGATCTAGATCTATTAGGGGTTTGAAGTTTGTTATTTAGTCCTTGAAGATGCTGGAGAAGAGTGTGGAATTTGTTGATGATTCATTCACCATGAGTTCTCAAAGCTTCATTCATATTTGACATAATTTTTCCATAATTAATTTGTCCATTTCAAAAATTTTCCCTTTGATTTAAAAAAAAAAAGAGAAGAGAAAGGGTATTTAGAAAGATTTCCTAGAAATTTTAAGGGAGTAGGAAAGCATATGGGTAAAAGGTTAGTTCTATTGGGCCCTCATTAAAAATTATTTAGATTTTTCCCTCATTAAAATTATTTTGAAACTCGTTTTTTTTGGGCAAATTTTTCTGCATGAAAAAAAAACTACAAAAATTATTGGAATTATTTTCCCTAGGGTAAAAGAAGAATTGGGCAAAAAATATTGACTGAGGTAAAAAGGAGAATCTGGGCACAATCTATTGACATTTCTTAGCATTTTGTTACTGGTGTAAAAATAAGTTTGGCCAAATTTTTTAGCATTCCAAAGTTGTAAATTTTGAGTTTTAATATTATGGTCGAGTTAAGGACAATAGAGTTACTTACTCCACACAATTATCATACTTGAAAAAAAAAATGCAACAATTGTTGCAAGCTAAGGGGTTGTGGCAAACATTAAGTAAAAACCAACCGAATTTTACAAAAGAAGTTGCAAATTTTGCCTATAAGAACAAATTTGATGAAGCAATGGGACTGATTTGGTTGCATGTTTCATACAACCTTTTATTTCATATTGAAGAATGTGAGACTCCCAAGAAATTTTGGAAAAACTAGCTTCTGTATTTGGAGGTATCAATGAGTTCCATGCATTAGAATTGGAAACTAAATTATCAGCCCTAGTCCCTGATGAACATGCCTCTATTGAAGAGTATCTTGCTCAATTGAGGTCCTTGCTATCTCAATTAAAAGCATGTGGCAAGGAGAAAAAATATGCTGAATTCATTTTTTTAATTTTGTCAAAATTAAAGGGTCCTTTTTGGGTTTTTGCATCTACCTTCTATGCCTCAAGGGATGCCCTTGGTGACAGATTTCAAATGCCAAGCTTTGAGATATTTCTTGATCATCTCATACTAGAAAAATCTAAGCTCAAGCAACTAGATGTTCTCTCTAGCTCTTCAAATCAAGCTTTGGTGGCTCATAACTCCAAAGGTAAGAAAAATTCCCAGTTTCAACCAAAGAAAATTTCTACGCAAGCCTGTGAGTATCCCTCCAAGCCTAAGAAAAATACCGTCTTCTCCTCTAGTTTATAAGAATGAAGAATTGTCCTCAAAGACAAACAAAAAATAGGAAAAGAAGAAGACAAAAATAGATGAAATTTGTACTTTTGTGGAAAACATGGACATATTGAAGCAAAATGTTGGATAAAGTTGAATTCCTCAGAATAGGCCGTGAAGAAGCACAATATTTCAATCGGAAAGGGACATGTGCTATTAGCCCAAGCCATATGTAGATGTGCAAACAATTGGATACTTGATTCAAGAGATTCACACCATATGACTCCTTTTCAAGACTTTCTTCCCTCTACAACTCATAAAAACATCTCACAAATTGCAGCTGGTGACTCTAAATAACTTGAAGTCTTGGGATCAAGCACTATAAAACACATGGGTATTGGGCATGGAATGCCCCCACAACATGTTTTGGGACTTAAATCCCAAGTTTTGGTCAAAAGTATTGTAAGACTCCTTGAATTGCGGGCACGGAGCGCGAAGTATAGATTGAGTCATAGGGTTGTCTGCCCTAAGTATTGTAATGTCATGTTGGCCTACCCATGGTCCATGGACCATGGGATTGTATAAGTAGAGCAAGGCTCTAAGTTGTAAAAGTAGCTAAGAAGAAAAAAAGAGAAGATAGAGCATAGAGTAAGAGTCTGAGTGTATTGGGTCGTAGTAGTAGGAAGAGGCTCTGCAGCTAAGTGCGCAGAGGCCTAATAGAATCCACAGCTAAGTGCATGGACCCTTGTAGTTGAGTGCACAAGGTGGTGTCGAGTTTGTAACCTTGAATGAAGAATAATAAAGAGAAGTTGATTTCAATTTTTGTGCATCTGCTTGTGTATTGCCTTCTTTACATTTATACTGTTTTGTTTGTCATGTGCACTCATGTGATTGCTGGATATACTGTTAAATAATACTAGTCTTACATAGATAAGTTAAGTAATCAGGTAATAATAGGTTAAATAGTAAGGAACTTGGGTATAATATGGACCCCACCCCAAGTAGGGCTATGTGAAGGCAGCATCACAAGTTGCGAGGCACTAATAGGTGCGCATAGTGATGTGCGCACAGGGTCAAATCGTGGACTTCCAAAAGCTCATTAAACATCCCCAGGGTGTGGAAACCTAGTTCTAACACCCTCCCATACTACTTCGGGTGAGACCTCAGTCCGCACTCCATGGACTATTTTCAAAGGGGCCAGTAGTACCAGGATTTTCTTGGCTAAGTCACCTCTGAACCTGGGTTAGGTCCATACAAGCCAACAAATGATTCCGTTGCTAGGACCAGGATCTGCATATAGGATGTCTGATGTCGTGCCATTGGAATACAAAAAAGAAAGAAATTTAAGGGTGGTTGGACAAGAAGATTCATGAGTTCGCGGCACATGAAAAAATAAATTTGCAAGTAACTAAGGAACAATGGTTGGAGTGCTACTTGTATACGGAATCCACAAAATTTTCTTCGCATCCATTCCTTCTGAGCTGTATGGGTGGATCGCAAAGCTAGCAGACAGTCAAGGAAGGTGTAGGCTCAACAAACCAATTGTGTGGACTCCAGAATTAATGTGTAGATTAGAAGTATTAGGAGATAAGATCGTGTGAGTTGTGGACCATTGGTTCGACCGAATTATAGGAGGATTTATCACTGAGTTCACGGTAGACACGACTGTCAGCTACAATGAGGTGGAGCAACATTTCCTTAACGGATTGCAAATTAAGTATATTAAATCTTTGAACACTTGGATAAAGATGATATTGTGTGAAAAGCGGGTTATGCGAATAAATTAATGCTTGGGACTACACGAAGTGGGAAGATCTATAGAAGCAGAAGTAGTGAAGAATTGGAAACTAGTCCCTTAATTTCCCCCTAGCGGAAAAGCGAGGAGGAGCTTGAGAAAGTTTCTCTGAGAAGTGTGGCCAGTTTGATAAGGCAACAAATTCCACGTTAACCACCTCCACCTACAACGCCTCCCATCTCACCCTCCTCACATCGATCTCCACCCGCTTCACCTCCGCCACCACCATAGTTCAGTATGGCGAGTGCGATCAAACTAATGGTATTCAGAGGAGTAGGGAATGAAGACTCTGGTTTGTGGTAAGAGAAGTATGGGAAGCATAGCGCGTCATGGATGAAAATATCAAGAAGGCTACGTTGGTGAGCGCATTGCAGGATCGCACATTAACATGGTACATAAAGCATGCTAATGACCATCGAAACACAGGAATCACAGAAATCCAGACCACGCTGAATAGGGAATTTAGCAGGCCAAAGTCGGAAACATAATCAATCATCGGTGTGGAGCCCAATTATCTTCTGCATTCAAAGGTTTCAGCCAGATGTATACCCCAAGAAGACTGTACGTGGGGGTCTGGGGGCCAGCGGTCCCCCGGCAGGGGTTCGGGACCAGCGTCCCCGAAGCTAAAAACATATGTAAAATTGCCTTGTAAAAGTCTAGTAATTTCTAGTCAATCTGGGTTGTTCATTAGGCATATGATCTGATGGTAGAAGTTATGTTTAATTTAGGGTTTTTTTCCCTATAAGGCAACCCCTCACTATATATGAGGGAATTGTATTACATCTATATATATCTATATTTTGAGTGAGGAAGATAGAGGAGATTGAGAGCGAAGAGGGTGTTACAACGGATTTGCTGTAGGTTGTATCTCTTCAGTTTGCTAGATAATATAAAAGGAAGGATTGGTTGTTTCTCCGTGGACGTAACCCAAATTGGATGAACCACGTATATCTGTGTCTCTCTTGTTTTATGCGTTTTCTGTGTTTATATTTTTGCAATATTTTATGTATTCCATTGTTCCGTAATATATAATTTTCTAACAATTGGTATCATAGCCGAAGTTCTATTTGGCTGATAAACTTGCAGGAGAGAAGGATTCCTGGTTCGAGTGGGAGCAATGGCAGAAGATGGTAGGTTTAGGGTCGAAAAATTTAACGGCCAAAACTACAAGCTGTGGAAGATGCAGATGGAAGATTATCTGTATCAGAGAGATCTGTACATACCATTGAGTGGAAAGACAAAGAAGCTGACGAGTATGATGGACAAAGAATGGGATATTCTCGATAGAAAGGCACTTGGAACAATATGACTGTGCCTAGTGGCGTTGGTAACATTTAATATTCCAAAGGGAATGACAACAAAGGTTTTAATGTCGACATTGGCAAAACTATATGAAAAACCCTCGGCCTCAAATAAGGTATTTCTTATGAAGCATTTATTTAATATGAAGATGTCAGAAGGTGGATCTGTTGCAGACCATTTAAATGATTTTAATAGAGTTACAAATCAGTTAAGTTCTATAGGGGTAAATTTTTATGATGAAGTTAGGGCTCTGTTATTTCTGTGCTCATTGCCAAAAAGTTGGAATGGCTTAGTTATGGCCATTAGTAACTTTGTCTCTGGATCTAGTACTTTAAAGTTTGATGATGTTGTCGGTGCAATCCTTAGTGAGGAAATGCGACGGAAAAGCTCTAGTGAGACATTAGGCAATGATTGGACTGTAGAGACTAGGGGGGAAGAAAAATGGAAAGAGGAAAGAGCCCAGGATATCAAAATAAGTCAAGAAATGGTAGATCTAAATCCAGATAAGGGATAGTGTGCTGCAAATGCAGGAAGAAAGGACACTTGAAGAAATATTGCAAGTCTCGGAAGGGAAAAGAAGGAGATGTGCAACAAGAAACTAATCATGAAGCGAATGTAATAGGTGATGTGTTGCAAGATGCTTTGATTCTTTCATTAGAAAATATTATTGATGCCTGGCTGGTAGATTCAGGGGCCTCATTCCATGCCACACCTGATAAGAAACATTTTCATGATTATGTTCAAGGAGATTTTGGACAGGTTCGATTGGGTGATGATAAACCATGTAAAATCATTGGAATGGGTATAGTTTTCATAAAAAAACAGAATGGAAATCAATGGCTATTGAAGGAGGTAAGGCATGTTCCAAATCTAAAGAAAAATATGATTTCAACAGGGCAGTTGGGAGGTGATGGTTGCATAACTACTTTCACAGATAAAACTTGGAAGGTCACTAAAGGATCCCTGGTAATAGCGAAAGGAGGAAAGGTTGGTACATTGTATTTATGCAATGGTATTTCTAATTCTGTTAATGCTTTAACCTCTACAGGAGACGATATGACATTGTGGCATCTTAGGCTTGGGCACATGAGTGAGAAGGGGATGAAGATTCTTCACTCAAGAAATTTGTTGCTAGGTTTGAAGCATGTTGATTTAAAATTCTGTGAAAATTGTGTTTATGGAAAACAAAAGAGTCAGATTCCTTAGAGTTGGGAAAGAAAAGAAGAGAGAAAAATTAGAGCTTGTGCATATAGATGTATGGGGACCTGTTCAGGTATCATCTCTTGGTGGCTCTTGTTATTATGTTACTTTTATTGATGATGCAACCAAAAAAACCCAGATTTATTGTATTTGAAATAAATCTGATGTATTTGATACTTTCAAGAAATGGAAAGCTTTGGTTGAAAATGAGACAGGGAAAAGGTTCAAGTGTCTCAGATCAGATAATGGAGGTGAATATTGCAGCAAAGAGTTTGATAAGTATTGTTTAGAGAATGGAATTCACAGAGAGAAGATAGTTCTAGGAACACCATAAGAAAATGGTGTGTCAGAAAACATGAACAAGACAATCATGGAGCGTGCAAGGTGCATGAGATTGCATGCAGGATTGCCTTTACAATTTTGGGCAGATGCTGTAGATACTACTATTTATCTAATAAATAGAGGCCTTCAAGTTCCTTGGATGGTGGTATTCTAGAGGACGCATGGACAAGTAAAAAGATAAACTACTCATTTTTAAAGACTTTTAGTTGTGAAGCCTTTGTCCACATTAATAAAGAAAATAGAACAAAGCTTGAGGCAAAATCAAAGAAATGTACCTTTATTGGATATAGTTTTAATGATTTTGGTTATCGATTATATGATTATGAAAATCAAAATGTCATTAGGAGCAAAGATGTAATATTCAATGAAAAGATCTTGTATAAGAATCAGTTATAGGAAAAGAAATAGGAAAAAGAAAACAAAGAATACATAATGCTTGATGATATCACAGGAAAAGTGATGGTGCTTGAAAATCATAATGATCAATAGCTAGAACAACAACCACAATACAACAAGCACCTGAAACACCTGAAAGTGGTGTTAGAAGATCTACCAAGATAAGTAGACCCCCTGAATGATACTCTCCTTCATTATATTATGTATTGTTGACTGATTCTGGTGAACTAGAATGTTATGAAGAAGCAGTGTAGGTAGAAACCAAGAAGAAGTGGGAGCAACCCATGAAAGAAGAGATGGACTCCTTAGCACATAACCAGACTTGGGACCTAGTCAGGTTGCCTACAAGTAAAACAACATTGCAGAATAAATGGGTTTACAAGTTGAAGGAAGAAGATGGAGGAAAACAGAAGTACAAAGCTAGACTTGCAGTGAAGGGGTTTGCACAGAAGAAAGGTATTGATTTTGATGAAATATTTTCTATTGTTGTGAAAATGACTTCAATCAGAACTATTCTAAGTGTAGTAGCAGTTGAAGATTTGCATCTTGAGCAGTTAGATGTAAAGACAACCATTCTCCATGGGGATTTGAAGGAAGCGATATATATGTAGCAGCCACAAGGATATGAGGTAAAAGGGAAGCAAAAACTAGTGTGCATGTTGAAGAAGAGTTTTGTATGGCTTAAAACAGGCTCCAAGGTAGTGGTATCTAAAATTTGACAGGATTATGGCTGAACAAGATTATAGTAGGTGCACTCTGATCATTGTGTTTATCTCAAAAGGAAAAATGATGGCAGCTATATTATATTGTTGTTGTATGTAGATAACATGCTTGTTGCAAATTCTAACATGCAGGAAATAAATGTGCTCAAAAGGAAATTGGCAAACTCATTTGCAATGAAGGATTTGGGTGCTGCAAAATAAATCCTTGGTACGAGAATAACTAGAGATAGGAAGAATCACAAATTAACATTGTCTCAAAGTGAGTATATAGAAAAGGTGTTGAAAAGGTTTAATATGTAGAATGCAAAACCAATTAGTATACCTTTGGCTAGCCATTTCAAATTAAGTAAGGAGGCATGTCCCAAGACTCAGGAAGAAATGGCTCATGTGTCTAAAGTTCCATATGCATTAGCAGTTGGAAGCTTAATGTATGCGGTGGTCTGCACAAGGCCTGATATTGCACATGTAGTGGGAGTTGTAACCAGGTACATGAACAATCTAGGAAAAGAACATTGGATGGCGGTGAAGTGGATTCTCAAGTATTTGAGTGGTACCACAAATCAAGCATTATGCTTTGGTGGTTCAAACATTGCTCTACAAGGATATGTTGATGCAGATATGGTAGGTGACAAAGATAATAGGAGAGCACTACAAGATATGTATTAACTGTAGGTGGAGCAGCTATTAATTGGGTTTCAAAAATCCAAATTGTTGTTGCACTTTCAATAACAGAAGCAGAGTATGTTGTTGCTATAGAGGCTAGTAAAGAAATGATTTGGTTACAAAGGTTTCTCGATGAATTGGGGAAGAAGAAGGAGTTGGGCATGTTATACAGTGATAACCAGAGTGCCATACATCTTGCAAAGAACTCTGCATTTCATCCCAAGACTAAGCATATACAGCTCAAGTACCATTTCATACGGTCAGCATTGGAAGATGGATAGTTGAAGCTGGAAAAGATACACACTAGCTAGAACCTTGCACATATGTTAACAAAAGTTGTAACCATGGAGAAACTGAGAATCTGCTCAGTTTCAATTGGTCTTCTAGTATGATGAAGAAGACAAGAAACAACCAGGTCCAAAGTAGACTTATTGTCTAGCAAATGAAGCAGCGGTGGAGTTGTTATAATCAGTCTCCAAGTGGGAGATTATTGGGTGTGGAGCCTGATTATTTTCTGTATTCAAAGTTTTCAATCGGATGTATACCCCAAGAAGACTATACACCCCTCCATGCGAGGGCGACCCCCCCCCCCCCGCGGGAGTCCCGGGGGGTTAATCCCCCCGGCTGGGGGGTCTGAGTGCTAGCGGTCCCACGGTGGGGGTTCGGGTGTAGCGCCCCCAAAGCTAAAAAAAAATTTAAAATTGCCTTGTTTTTTAGGTGGATGATATGAAGGTAGAAGTTATGTTTAATTTAGGGTTTTTTTCCCTAGAAGGAAACCCTTCACTATATATGAGGGAATTGTATTGCGTCTATATATATCTGTATTCTGAGTGAGGAAGATAGAGGAGATTAAGAGCGAAGAGGGTGTTACAACAGATTTGCTATAGGTTGTATATCTTCAGTTTGCTATTTAATATAAAAGGAAGGACTGGTTGTTTCTCTGTGGACATAGCCCAAACTGGGTGAACCACGTATATCTATGACTCTCTTGTTTTATGCGTTTTCTGTGTTTATATTTCTGCAATATTTTATGTGTTCCATTGCTCCGTAATATATAATTTTCTAACAAAACTACCGGTTTTCAGAGGAGTAGGGAATGAAGACCTGAACCAATTCTGGTTTGTGGTAAGAGCAGTATGGGAAGCACATGGTGTCGTGGATGAAAATATCAAGAAGGCTACATTGGTGATCTCATTGCAGGATCGCGCATTAACATGGTACATCAAGCATTCTAACGATTTTCAAAACGCAGGAATCACAGAAATCCAGACCACGCTGAACAGGGAATTTAGCAGGCCAAAGTCAGAAACACAATCAATCATCGGGTTTAAGGAGATCATGATGCTCCCAGGCAAGGCCCCTTGGGATCTAGACCAAATATTGAAGGGTATTATTCACGAGGCCAACATGATGTTGACGGATGGACAACACTGTGCATGGTTTGTAGCATCACTAACACCACACTTAAGGAAAGCATTGTCATAACAAAAAATTTCCACTCAGGCTGAAGCTTTGGAGATGGCAATGAGATTGCATGAGATCCCTATACAAGACCCTGGTCTGGGAGTCCAAAAAATCCATGCGCAACTGCAAAATCTGTCTCTGGAAATGAAGAGTTTGAAACAGGACAGGACACGTCGACTAGAGACGCGCGAGGAGGTATGGTGCATAAAATTCAAAGGCCAGGGGCATGACAAGGACCATTGTTCAGTGTTAGCGAATTACTTGGCAGGAGGAGAGTGTTACACAAAAAATTGTCACCATGACTTTCTACAGTTTGTGTGAGTCCATCAATGCTCATACATACCTCCTTTGCGAGTCTTAAGACTCAGCTCTTCATGTCAAGCCTTGAAAATGGGAGAAAGACCTTAAAAATATCTCAAATCCTGGTTTCGCACTTTCTCCTAGCATTGCCTGCAGTGCCACACCCAATGGTCATGTCCTTTGTGAACCTGACTGCTTTGTCTATTAAGTGATGGGTGCGAACCCCTGTAAAAGTTAAAAAGGTGTGAGTTCATTCTGAAAAACTCATATTGGGTCACTTCTGGATGCTTCTAGAAAGAATATTGCGCTGGCAAGTCCGCTCCACCTTGGTTCATCCATTCCATAACTAAGGGAGCTAACTCCATGATATGAGGTGCTTATCCCATTGAAGGAGGAACTTATCCCTTCAATGGTGGACCTGCAACTTCCTCCATTTGCACTCTAAATTCAAGCATTGGGCTAGTTGTAGGGGGGGTTGAAAGCTAAAGATTCTTGAGGGTAAATGCTACTGGAAATTAGACTTCCTTTTTGAGCTTGTGAGAGGAGATATCACATACCTTTAATTTCATTTGGGAAGTGAGTGAGGCTTGTCAAAGTAGAGGAGACTCCTGCTAGACCCTGGAAAGAGCTTGTGCAACATCAAGGCAAAGGTTGTAAGGTTCTTTTATTCATAAAGTTAATACAATCAAGTTTGTTTTTCTCAAGGAACTATCTCTAATGGTTTATTTTATGAGCTCCTTGATCTTCATAATGGACATGTTTTATTATAATATCTTTACAGGTGTTCTTTGATGTGCGTTTGCTTGTGTATGCAGGCTACTAAAAAGAAATTGCTTGAAGCTGTTGAAACAAAGCTGCCACAAACAAGCATTGGACTGAGGTAGGGTCTGTTACACCTCTTAGTTTTCATTTATGAATTGAAACATGTTTAGAGAAAAGTAGATTTGTTTGTGCTGCTTGTTGCTAGATATTATTCGATACCAGGGAGATCAATCTTGTCTGCAAGAACGATTCATCCGGCCAACAAATTGGCGACTCCGCTGGGGATTGGTTTGGTTTGGTTTTCTATTTGTCTTTTCTTTGACTTGAGAAACTTGAGTTTTGGTTTCTGATTTTGCCTTGATGTGTGTGGGATTGGGTACTTGTTAGATCCTAGTTTGATTTTTTATTTTTTGGATTTTTGGAAGAGGACCGCACCTTTTGCGTTAGGTACAGTGCGGACCTGTCTACACTGTTACAGTGTAACATAGAGCGGTACCGCACCTGGTTCTATTGGGAGCCTGCAGACCCTGTCAAAAGTTTGAAAAACCTAAGATCCATCCACCCAGTTAGGTTTAGTTTTTTTCCATAGTTGTTAGTTTATACCCAGATCTGCACTTGTCTTGACCAAAGTTCCTTGTGAGTTAGTTTTCGTTGGCATTCTCGTTTGAAGTGATTTTCTAGAAATTTTGCCAGTTGGATTGATTTTTGCTTAGTCTTCGTAGTAGCTCAGAGATCAGAAGCCTTAGAGCCTTAGATAACCCTGGTATCTCTGGTCTTCTTGCTGAGTTTGACTAGTTTATGAAATCTATCCTTGAAGAAAGCTAGATCCCATTTTTCTCTTTTGAAAAACTTTGATTAAAACTTGATTGAAAGTTTCAAATTTCATTTTTTATTAAAATATAATTGGGTGTTTATGATTTGTTTGTTGAGCTGAAAAAATTGATCCTTTGTTAGCTGAAAAACTAAGTTAAGCATCCTAAAAAACATTTCAAGTTTATTTTCAATCCATTTTTTGTTTATATCTCAAGATTAGATTATAGCTTTGAGTTTTTCATAGAAATTATAGAAGCTTGTAGAAAAAATTGTTTTTAATAGTTTTTCGAGTTTTACTAGAAATCTTAAAAGCTCTCTTAAAAGGATTATTTGTTCTTGTAGTTTTTGATTGTTGAAAAGAAAAGGGATTTTCCGTGAGCATGATTAGTAGTCTCGTTTTTTAAAGTTCTTTGAAAAAGACAAAAAGTTTTCCTTTCAGTTGTATGTTAAGAGAAAGATTTGATTTTTAAAGCATTGCATTTTCAACTCTTCCTTAGCTAGAAATTCATTGAAAAGGAAAAGGAATTGTTATCATCTTAGGTGCATTTTTTAGTGTTTTGGAGTCAAGTCTTCACACCATAAAGTTTCATCTCCGTACCCATTGACTTAAGAAACAACCAATAAAATTAATGCTTAATTAAAATCCATCTAGCAATCTTTTTATTTTCTAGGGCTCTTTTCACCAACATAGCTTAGGCTAGTATCTTGGAGAAGGGAGTAATTAACTCTCCAAGGTAGTTTAAACAAAAAATTAGTCGATCTTGTGGTAGGGAGAAATTCCAATTGTTACATCTATGCTCTGGGAAAGCTCCTCTTAAAGGAGAAGCATGAGATCATATCTGAACTAGTGTGGGAATTAGTCCTTCCTCATTGGGAACGATAGAAGATATTCACGTATTAAAAATGGTAAACCTCAGATTGACCATTGTCGAGGAGCCTGGGGTCACTTGTTGGTATACCTTGGATTATGTCAAGGAGCCTTTAAGGGGATTGAGCTTGTTACTCTGCCTTTGCATGCGTATTGGATCATAGACTGTTCCCCCAGGTATATTTGTTTCCGTTGGTGACCTTAGTGGCCATAATCTTTAGGATTCTTTCCTAGGTGACGGTGGAGGGAAGATCCAACTGTACCTGGAGTAGATGTTGACTAGACTCACTTGGACTCTCTGGGGGGTTCTCTTCACTCGAGTCGGTTATAGTGGAGAAACTTGTGCCAGTCTGTTTCATTAAGAAGGTTGTCAGGGTAACCGTTCCAACAACCATTTCTGTATTGAATTCTGCGACGTTGGATTTCATCACCAACTAGTGTTTTTGATCCGGAAAGATACTGTTTGTGTGTGGTTTGATCTCCTAGATTTATTAGGCATGTGTTTTAAAATGTTTGGTTCTTTAGAGACTTTAGGTGGCTTTCTTGATATTTTCTTTGTTTTTGTGTGAAGTAATTAAATAATTAATCGTGGCTGAATTACCGAGACAATCCCGTCGACTTCGGGGGTAGCCTCCCGAATTTACACCAAGTCAACTTGAAGGGTTGCAAGCTTTTGTCACACCTAGTGAAAGTAGAGTTGGGTCACCAGAGACCGGAGAGTCTTCGTTAATCATACATCCTGATCATCTAGTTCAAGCAACAGAACATATTTCTGAACCGATTTCATTTTCCTAAGTTACCGGTAGTATTACTTCTACTAGTTCATTAGCTGAAGAACCTGAAATCTCTGAACCTGAAACTGAACCTGCTGCTACTCCATCTTCGGGATTTGCTTCTCCTGTTTCTAATGGTCCTAGTTCACCCAGGGTAGAAACTATCATTACCCAGAATCTTCCTTCTGGACTCATTTCCATCGAAGAAATTGTAAGTTCGAACGAGGGTATAAGAATCCCTGAAAATCAAGCAGCTATCGAACTTAGGGAGCGTGAATCCATTTTCTACAGTCCCATTAGAGGTGATGCTTAGTATATTTCGTTGACCAACTTTTTAGAAAATCTAGGTCTTGCGTCTTCACCACCTCAATTTCCTTTCCATCCAACACCCAGAGGTTATTATCCTCCTTTGAATATGTCGAGACAGTCATCCTTGTTTTCTCAGATGCTAGAAACTTTTTTACATGGCGGTCCTTCTGTTCCTCCTGGGTATCAGTATTTATCTGGTACATTTTCAGGAGCCTCTCCTCAACCCATCGAATATGTAATATCTCCTGGTAATAGCGGAACTAAACTGTTAAGTGTCGAAGAGATTCTTATGATGTCTGGTACTACTCCTAACCCGCAACCTCAAGATAGTTCAATACCGCCTGGGGGGCAACCGCAAGGTACTCAAATACCGCTTGGGGGGCAACCTCAAGGTAGTCCATTACCACTTGGGGGGCAACCTCAAGGACATTACATCCCTATGGGACAATATTTTCCTCAAGGTCAACCCCAGTACCAATATGTACCTCAAGGTCAACCTCAGTATCAATATGTGCCTCAAGGTCAGTATCAACCTCAAGGTTAGTACCAACCGCAAGGTCAGTACCAACCTCAAGGTTAGTACCAACCTCAAGGTCAATACCAACCTCAAGGTTTCCAACCACCTTTAGGTCAATCATTTGTTCAAGGAATGGGAAATGTACCATATAATTATCAACCTTACACTCAACTTGGTTTTGGTCCTCAATATGCTTAACCTGTTATGGGTCCATACCTCGGAATGAATGTGGTGTGGGATCAACAGACTTCGCAACCCAGTGTGGAGTTGTTATCTCAATATGGACAGCCTTTGCTTTTTGGTTCACCAGCAACCTATCCAGCCTACTACTCAAACTTCTACACCTGGGGTAGTTCATCAGTCTGGGCCTAGTTCACCTCGAACTCCGCCCCAAACGTCTGCAACAACTACTGCGGCCTCTGTTCAATCCACCCCACCTATTTTTGGAGTATCAACAGCTCCAGTTTCTACTACTCTTGTATCAACTCCTCAGGCCTCTTTACCTCAGTCCGGACCTACAATCCAGACTCCGGTTTCAATGCCTGTAGGACAACTTTGGCCTAGTACGGTTGTCATAAGTCAACCCCAATTTACTTATCAACCGTACTAGGGATAGTACCAATTCGGTCCTACTGTGCAGAGCCCGGCTTATTAGTATCAACCATACCCTGGGTATACTTATTAACAACCTCAACAACCCCAGTATGGTCCGGTTAATCCTGGTTTTCCAGGAGGATATAATATCCCAAATGCAAATCCGATACCAAGTTATCCTGGATATCCTCCTCCTGGGGCTGGTCTTATGACCCCAAGTTTTCGGGATCCGAACCGTCAGTTACCATTTATAGCAACTTTGGATTTACCTGACTCGTCATGCCTTACGAACGATCCCATTAATTATCTTCCATTTTGGCCGCCAATGCCGAATAAGTTTCCCAGTGATATACCAAAGTTTGAGGGGAAGTTAGGAGAAGATTTGTCTAATCATGTGATGACTTACCATCTCTGGTGTGCATCGAATTCCATTATATATGATTCAATTCATCTTCGTCTTTTTCAATGCACTTTTATTGGCCTTGTAGCCAAGTGGTACATTGAGTTGCCATGAGGCTCTTTTTACAATTTTAGTCAGTTAGCCACTTCTTTCCTTACTCATTTTCAGCTACCAGTCCGATATGAAAATGGAACATAATTATTAACTTCATTAAAATAGTCGACGTCCACATATATTTCAAACCATATTCATGAATGGCGACATCGACGTCCTTTAGTGAAAGTTTTTATCCCGGACCAAATTTTTGTAGAATGGTTTGTAAAATCATTATTACCTAAAATAACTGAAGATGTAGCCAAGGCAGGAGTAGTTACTTAAGAGCAAGTAATTTCTCAAGCTCAATATCTTGACTTAGTTTATATGCAGTCAGGTACTTTACACGAGAAAATCCTCGACCTTCCAAAACAAAATCAAATAACTGCACCTCCCTCAGGGTCTCATGCCACTAACGGTATGATTGGTACTGTTAATGCCAAGAGTAAGAAGAAATCCTCCAAGAATTCTTCTCCTATTATAACTTTACCAGATTCCTCGAAGGGAGAGTCTTCAACTAAAATTTTTGCCGATGTCCATGTCGTAGAATCATCTACGGCCAAATCAAAATCTAATGGTAAGAAGAAAGGCAAGAAGAAGAATAAGAAAAACTCGAAGGAGAAATCAGATAAACCTGAATCTACTGACGAGAAACGTAAACCTCGCTATCCTTGTCTCATCTGTGATGAGGAGCATTTTACAAGATATTGTCCACATCATGCCGAGGTTGAAAAAATCGTCAAAGGTTCTCAAACACCTGCTATTTTGAAGGATCCTTTTCCAAGTCAAGACAGTAAGATGATAGGTTCTTCCTCTAGTTCCTCGGAAGAGCCCATAATGATGATGTAACATGTAAGGATTGTGACACGATTGCAAGATTATGGAAGTAAGAGTCCTATTGGTGGTAAGGAAGTAGAATCTTCTAATTCCAATCCATCAACCTCAGCTCCATCTGGTTCCGATCCATTACAGATCGAGAAACCTAATCTAGACTTAGTAATCAAACCGCCCACTAAGGGTATACTTCGAAAGTTAGCTTTCAATCCACATGCGAGGGCTGCTCAGAACTATAACATTGTTGAAGATTTAGTTGTTTCCCCTTCAACAATGTTGGCTTTGGAGGTGCTACAATCTTGTCTAACACAGCGTAAATTGCCATTGTCGGCTATAGGAGTTGTTGATCTTCACGACTCAAACCTCATAGTCTTCGATTTAGAAAATAGTACACCTCGTTTACCTCATCAAATGGCTTTCCAAATTCCAGTGTTAGTAAAAAACATACCTTGCTTTAGGACTGCGATTGATGAGGGAGCTTCAACGTGTATTATGTCGATACAGTGTTGGAAAACCCTTGGTTCTCCTACACTTAATCAATCCATGACGATTCTAAAGGCCTTTGATGGCTGAGGGTTTCATCCTTATGGCATTTTGTAGGACTTACCTATAGGGGTTGAAGGAAAAACTGTTAATCTAGATGTGGAGGTGGTTGATGCCCCTCTGGATTACAACCTTCTTTTAGGTCCTAGCTAGTCTTATGCCATGACTGCTGTTGTTTCATCGGTCCTTCGGCTTATTAAGTTTCCAGATAATGGAAAGATTGTTACAATAGATCAATTAACTTACTTCTCGTCCAACCCATCCTCTGCTGAGAGTATTCAACATGTTCATAAAACCGCTATCCCTTATAAGGATGTTGGGGTAGGATTAGTTAAAGATTCTGGTTTACTCGGAACTTTTTCATTTCCTCCTCCCAATGTACCATCTCCTTTCGTGACTATTCATATGATTTCATCGGAATCCATTGTTCTTGACGTCCCTTGGATTGTTCCATTCGATTCTGAGGTGGACTCTTTTGGTGATGCCATGCCTTTGAGTCCCTTTGAAGTTACTTATCAGGCTGTACAGTCATTTTCCAACTCAAGTTCAACCAATCTTGATCTAGTGAATGTGATCCATGGAGAATCACTTTCAATCTCAATCTCAGATTCAACAACCTTTTCTGAAATCGTTCACACCGATGAGAAAATTCGGGAACTTTTGTCTATTGATGTGTTACCATGGGAAGATCTTCATCATGGATCTTCGTTTTTACCTAAGATTGATCATTTTGAGAATGATTTTTCATCTATTTTTACTGCTGAATATGTCAAAGAACCGCAGAATCCATTGAAACATCCTGATTTTGAACAAACTTTAGCAAATATTTCTCGAACGGTTCCTATCGACATTTCAATCAAACCTGGGATTGTTGAAAACATTCACATAGGTGCTTCTTGTACGGACACTGAAGTCAAAACATATAAAGCCCTATTTCAAGAATTCCATGATGTGTTTGCTTGGTCCTATGAGGAAATGCCAAGAATTGATCCTTCAATTTTTGTTCATGAGATCAAAACCTACCCGGATGCTAAACTCGTCCGGCAACGTTTGCATCAGATATACCCACGAAAAGCTGCTGCCATAAAAACAGAAGTTGAGAAATTACTTAAAGCAGGTTTCATTTATCCAATTCCTTTGATGGATTGGGTATCGAATATTGTTCTGGTTACTAAAAAACAAGGGACAATAAGAATATGTATTGACTATAGGGATATCAATCATGCCTGTCCTAAGGAAAATTATCCAACACCCTATATCGATCAAATTATCGATGATTGTGCCAACAGTGAAATTTTCTCCTTTATGGATGGATTTTCTGGTTACAATCAAATTAACATTCTACCTGTCGATCAACCAAAAATGAAATTCATCTGTCCATGGGGGACATTTGCTTATTGCAAGCTACCTTTTGGATTGAAGAACGCCAGAGCAACTTTTCAAAGGGCTATGTCTTATGCGTTTCATGACATCAAGCACATTGTTCAGCCTTATCTCGATGATTTACCTGCCCATTCTTTACGTAGAGCCGACCATCTCACTCATTTATGAGCAATTTTTATGAGATGTAGGCATTATCAGATTAGGTTGAATCTGCACAAGTGTGTTTTCTCTATAGAAACGGGTCATTTACTAGGATTTGTTGTATCCAAAGCTGGAATTTGTGTCGATCCTTCGAAGGTTGAAGCCATCGTCAAGTTACCACCTCCTTCGACTCTTTGCCTACTCCAGAGTTTGCAAGGGAAAACAAACTTTTTACATCGTTTCATTCCTAACTACGCCGAGATTACAAAAGGTTTCACCCGGTTGTTGAAACAGAAAACTCCATTCTTTTGGGATGAGATAGCTGACAAATCTTTCGATGCATTTAAACAAGCGTGGACCCATGCGCTGTTATTGCATCCTCCCAACTACAACCAAGATTACTTCTTGTACCTTGTCGCTTCCCATTCCACCATTGGGATGGTTTTAGTTCAACAGGATGAATTTGAAAGTGAATATGTGATCTATTATCTTAGTCAAACTCTGACTCGGACTGAGTTAAAATATTCACATGTGGAGAAACTGGCCTTGGCAGCAGTACAAGTTGTTCAATGATTTCGTCATTACATTTTGTTATGCAAAACCACAATCATTTCTGACTGTAACCCTATGTAATAAATTTTGACTAAACAATTGCTAGAGGGCAAGTATTCCAAATGGATTGTCATCCTGCAGGAATTTGACTTGGAATTTGAAAAGGCCAAGTCAAAGAAGTCTTTGGTTTTTCTGGAATTGATGTGTGACTTCCCTTGTGCTAATACTGAACATGTGGCAGAAGAACCCATTGCGGATGAATCCTTGTTCCTTATCAGCACTGTTGATCCATGGTATGGAGATATCATTGTCTATCTCCAGACCCAATATTTTCGGCTGGACATCTCACGATCTCAGCGCTGGAAAATACGATTCCAATCCCAACCTTACACTATTAATGGAGATACTCTTTATCATCATGGGGTGGGTTTTGTTTTCCGCCATTGTCTTACTCATGACAAGGCTGAAAAGGTTCTTAATGACTATCACTCTGGAGCGTGTAGTGGTCATATGTCTGGGTATGCCACAGTTCAAAAAATCTTGCGCGCTGGCTATTTCTGACCGTACTTATTCAAAGATTGTATCGCTACAGTCCAGAAATGCCACAATTACGAAATTTTTTATTGTAAGATGCATGCTCTCCATGCTCCTCTCCACCCTATAATTGTCGTCGATCCATTCGCAAAATAGGGTATTGATTTTATTACATGTAACCCTCACTCAGCCGGGGGGCATGCGTATATCATCCTTGCGATAGATTATTTTACCAAGTGGGATGAGGCAATGCCTACATTTTTGGCAGACTACAAAACTGCTGCGATTTTGTTTTCAATCATATAATTGCTAGGTTTGGTGTTCCTCAAGCGATTATCACTGACCATGGGAGTCATTTTCGAAACATCATGATGACTGAACTAACATATCAGCTTGGCCTGCATCATGATAGTTCCATTCCATATTACCCATAGGCAAATGGTCTGGTTGAAGCAATAAAAAAAGTTCTAGTCACCATGATCCGACGAATCATCAGGATTCATAGGTCGAATTGGCATAACATGTTATTTTTAGTGCTTTGGGCATACCGAACCTCAGTCAAAACATCAACAGGTTTTACTCCCTTTCAACTGGTTTATGGTTTAGAGGCAGCATTACCCATTGAATGCAAAATCCCGTCATTACAAATTGCCATACAATTATTACCAACCACTTCCGAAGAGGAAAAACGTTTATTATACTTAGCTCAATTAGATGCGAATCGACGTAATGCTGCATTAGCTATCGAAACTCATGCCAAAAGGATTAAAGCTCAGTATGATCGGAATGTTACACCCCACAATTTTTTGGAAGGAGACCTAGTATTACTTTACAATCAAGCAAATGATAAGCTAGGGGCTGGCAAATTTGTGCCCATGTGGCATGGTCCATATATTGTCAAGCGAATGTTGGAAAAAGGGGCCTATGAATTAGAAGATTTTGACGGTGTCTCTTTAGGTAAACCTAGGAATGGGCTTTATCTAAAGCGATATTATGCTTAAAAGATTAGTGTGGAGATTTTTTAGACTAGTTTCTTTCTAAGTTTGGTGTGTTTTTAGATTAGGAATGTGTGCTTTACTTCAGAGAGTGTTTTTCATCATTATTCTTGCTTATCTTGATTTTACTCTTGATATTGCAGATGTTGACGCCTGTCCAAACATACATCGGTTTTGCTGATGGCGCTTGTCATAGTATACGGAACATCTCTTCCATAGCTTGGGTTATCTATTCGCCCTATGACGAGTTAGTATCTATGCATGGGGTAAGCCTCGGTCAAACAACGAAAAACATTGCAGAATACAGTGCAGTGATTGAGTTATTATCTGAATCCATTTCATTTGGAATTCGGAGTTTGATTGTTAGATTAGATTCGGAACTTGTTGTATTACAGCTTAATAGAGTTTATGCCATTATAAATCCAGTGTTATTACGATTATTTTTTAGAGTCCGTCTCTTGGAACGAGAATCTGATTACATCGAATATTAGCACATTCCAAGATATTTAAATACATTAGCAGATGCAGTTGCTTCTCGAATGTTAAATAGACATTTGCATTAAATCAAACTGTAAATTTAAAAACATCCCATAACATGTTTTGGAAGATAACCAATAATAGTAATATAGCATAGCATAGGAGTGTGTCAAAATATACATCGTCTTCAATCATAGGTTGAAAAACACCTTATGATCGGCAAAAATGATAGCACAAAAAGTCCAAAAATGAGTCTACAATGCACTCATCCTATCACTGGTGATGATCACAATAAGACACCACTGCTCGGGCCACCCTACAAAGGAACCTCCTAAAAGGTCCTGGGATCCCAATCACATAGCGCTGAAGTCTAAGAGGGATGTCATCTATGCTGCTCTCCGGAATATCTGCTGTCAAGCACTCTAGATGACCCTCCAATTCGGCCAAGGTCTTTGCTGATTGGTCCTGTGGGGCCAGTGCTGTGGCAGCTGGCTATCTTCGATCATAAGGCTGGAGAGTGGCTAGTCACCGTGGACCCACGTCTACATTTAAAAACTTTTTACTATTAGTTTTGGGACGATTTAAAAACAAAAAAATATATATAATTTAAAATGTTGAAAACAATTTTACCTCTATCATCCCATTGCTCTCCTAGTGGAAGAGCCATGTTAGGATCACCACGATAATCCATCCCAATGTATGGAAAATCCTGAATCACAAAGATTTGGTTCTCTAACCAACAAAAATACTCGGGTGTGAATCGAACAACCTCGGTACCCTCCTGAGGATGGTGAGCCATGAATGCAACCCAACGCATAACCCTAGGATCTTGGGGAAGTCCAGCCTCAACAGTAAGTTGTTGTGGAACCAGCATAGGTACCCTCTCTAGGGCAAAGCTTACAACTAAATAACCATATCCAAAGTTCTTCAGTTGTCCATTCCTTGCCCTAGTCAATTGGCCCTTCACATTGGCCAATACAACATCGCACCAGTTGAAGATGGTGCCTCGGAAGCAGTCTATTGCCATGCACATCTGGGAACCAATAGCTAGATGCAATGTTGTTCTCCCACATAGTCTGGTGATAGTAAAGGTGATCACTTTTAGTTCAAGATGGGAGATGGTTTTAACATCTATCCGTCTGTCCGCAGTTTGGTTATTACAAAACTCTAGTCGGAGACTAGCAACAGATTGGCCACCTGGCCTAGATCTGAACAGAGATAATTCCTCGCCTCCCTTGGGCAAGCTAGTCAAAAAGTATATGTCATTTGGCTCAATTTCGAGTCGATTTCCCCAATAATGAAGCACTGGTCCTGCGTGCTCCACCTGTCCACCAGCCATTGTAGAAAGTCTACCTGTGCCCTCATGCTAGGTATGGTCCAAAATTTAAAAAGCCCGCATGCTCTTAATGCCTGTAATGAAGGTGGATGGAGTAATGCAACTTGATCCACATCCTCATGCTCTCTTTCCCACCAAACAAGCATCTTGTGTACCTACATTGCAAAATAGGTGGTTTAGAACATTTCAATTCAAAATCTATGGGGCAAAAATGAAGAATTTAAGGTTTTAAATCCGCGTTCTACGGGGTTCGCATCCATCCTTTTAGAGACAGTGCGTAGTTGTGCAATTCTCCTTAAGGACAGGTGCAGCACCCCGAATTTTCCCTGTGCACGAAAAAATCGGGGTGCGCAGGGGCCACATGGCGCACCTACGCAACTGTCGCGGGCGATTTTTTGCCCAAATTTTCTTCTAAAAATCAATTTTTAAAGCCTAAAACAAAATTTTAAAAGGATGAAATGCAAGTCAAGGACAATGTGGATTACCTGGAGAAGATGGTTCTCGATTCCAGAGGTCGGATTTTCCGCAATCTCCACAGGAAGTTTTCTTACCAAAAGCTCTTACTTTTTATTCCAAAGCCAAATGGTGAAAATGAACTTGTAAAAGCCCTTTTTACAAGATTTTTTGAATAAATAAATTTAATTAATTTATTTTTTACTTTGAAAAGGTCACTTTTGGTACATTTTTATTATTTTTAAAATAGATATGAGTAATGTTTGCAGTTTTTGTGCAGAATATTGGGTATTTAGGGAGAATTGGTCATTTTCAAGAAAAACACATAGGAGTCCTCTTTAAGCTCTTTTCTGACTCGTAAAATATGAAAAGATCGCCAAGTTTTTCTTTTTAGACTTGTTAAAATGGGATTAGAAAGACGGTCCACTTACAACTCTTTTCTAACCATATAAACATGAAAAGATTGCCGGACTTTTTTCGTTTCGATTTGATATTGGTAATAAAACGACGTGTTTTCGATCACTTTTTTACTTTTTCAGATTGAAGGCACTAATTATGAAAAGTACTCCTTGATCGTAATGGTCAAGCGGTTCTCTCAAGTATTATTTTATACTTTTCAGGCTTGGGAGACACAATTTACGAAAAAGGACAACCATGGAGTTTTCTTAAGTTTTTCTTCTGACTCCCTAAAATTGAAAAACGTCGAGTTTCTCCTATACTGGACTCATTAAAATTTAACAGTAAAGGACTTGTTCAATTACAAACAGGAACGAACCACTTCTTCTTAGGGTTCGAATCTAAACTAAGTTGGACTCATCCAAAGGATGAGCTTATAACCAAGAAAACATTATCCTCCTCAAGCTTGTCAAAAATAAAGAGGTACTTGCCAGAAATGGTGGGGGAAAAAGAGAGAAAAATGAACCTGTTTGTTATACTTTGTGTTTGAAAAACTTTCCATCACTCTTGAACACGACACTTTTATTCAAATGGGTTGGGAAATCCTTTACCTAACAGTTAATCAAGCCACATTGAAAGTCTTCAATCGATTTTTGGGTATTAGCTTTGGGTCAATTGTCACCAAGCCATTTGTCATGTCATTATGTGTTCAAGAGGTTTGCGCAAATAAACCATTCACCTACAAAATATCTGTCATCCATCATTGACCATCCTTGAGTTAGTTCTTGCCAAATATATTTCTTCAAACTTGATCTATGATTTCGTGTTATGGGCTTGCCTATGACGGATCGCTTTCTATCGACTCCGACTCATTATCTAGAAAGATGATCTAGAAACCATCAGTACCTTGGAATATGCATACCTCAATGGCAGGTTTCTCGCCTTTGACGATAGGTTGCATCATTGACCTTTGATCAAAGGATTCTGTGACGTGTTCGACATCGACTCATTCATTCACATTTCATGGATTGTACTGAGTAATTTGAGGGCCATTGACATTACTAGTGGTTCCTCTCACACTTGTTAACAGTTTACATCATTGACTGGTAATCAAGTGGTTCCTACCATGTTCGACTTCGACACATTCATTCACATGGATAGAATCGTACTAGTTCGAGAAATAGAAATGAAGACCCTGGATCTAGTTTCCACCATCCAGGCTATGAGGAATTTTGTTATTCATTATATAGTGGACTATTCATAAATAAATGGTTGCGCCCATACTATGTCCATATGTTTCTACTTGTGATGTAATACAAAATCATTCCTATATCAGAACAATTTTAAATAGTTCTTAGTTAGTTTTGATTTGAGTATGGGAATGCCTACCTCAACGATGATATTTTCACACATATATATTTTGTGTTGATTTTTTTTACAGGTTCCGACCGAAGTATCCACAGGAAGATCCTTGAAATGATAGATTCCTTCACTCTTCTTAGATGATAAAAAATTATCCTCATCTATTACAGACTTTGCACTTTAGGGGGCAATCTTTTACACAAAAAATTGTCACCATGACTTTCTACAGTTTGTGTGAGTCCATCAACACTCATACATACCTCCTTTGCAAGTCTTAAGCCTCAGCTCTTCATGTCAAGCCTTGAAAATTGGAGAAAGACCTTAAAAATATCTCAAATCCTGGTTTCACACTTTCTCCTAGCATTGCCTGCAGTGCCGCACCCAATGGTCATGTCCCCTGCGAACCTGACCGCTTTGTCTGTTAAGTGATGGGTGCGAACCCCTGTAAAAGTTAAAAAGGCGTGAGTTCATTCTTAAAAATTCATCTTGGGTCACTTCTGGACACTTCTAGAAAGAATATTGCACTGGCAAGTCTGCTCCACCTTGTTTCATCCATTCCATAACTAAGGGAGCTAACTCCATGATATGAGGTGCTTATCCCATTGAAGGAGAAACTTATCCCTTCAATGGTGGACCTGCAACTTCCTCCATTTGCACTATAAATTCAGGCATTGGGCTGGTTGTAGGAGAGGTTGAAAGCTGAAGATTCTTGAGGGTAAATGCTGCTGGAAATTAGACTTCCTTTTTGAGCTTGTGAGAGGAGAGATCACATACCTTTCATTTCATTTGGGAAGTGAGTGAGGCTTGTCAAAGTAGAGGAGACTCCTGCTGGACCTTGGATAAGAGCTTGTGCAACATCAAGGAAAAGGTTGTAAGGTTCTTTTATTCATAAAGTTAATACAATCAAGTTTGTTTTTCTCAATGAACTGTCTCTAATGGTTTATTTTGCGAGCTCCTTGATCTTCATAATGAACATGTTTTATTATAATACCTTTGCAGGTGTTCTTTGATGTGTGTTTGTTTTTGTATGCAGGCTACTAAAAAGAAATTGCTTGAAGCTATTGAAACAAAGCTTCCAAAAACAAGCGTTCGACCGAGGTAGGGTCTGTTACACTTCTTAGTTTTCATTTATGAATTGAAACATGTTTAGAGAAAAGTAGATTTGTTTGTGCTGCTTGTTGCTAGATATCATTCGATACTAGGGAGATCGGTCTTGTCCGCAAGAACGATTTATCCGACCAACAGAGGGCAGAGGTCATTAAGACCTGAGGCACAGGAAGGATCGAGCACATCACCTAGATTATGGTGCGTGATCTATCATATAGGAGGAAAGCACACTACGGACAATTGTCATCTATTGCAAAAGTATATGCAGACGTCCCAACAATTGTTTTGTAATTTCTGCAAGTTGGTAGGCCATGATGAATGCACCTGCAGAAGCTACAAACTAGTGATGGATCAGACTCCTACCTATAGGGTGTAGGCATAAATGCGAGTCCTCAACCTAAATGCAGGAATGGTGCGCACTGGATTTCAGGGGCACGGTCGAGGTCGAGGTGGAATGGGACCAGGAAGGGGCAGCAGATAATTAATTTGTTATAATTGTGAAGGGCTAGGGCATTATGCCTGTGATTGTACAAACCCAACAAGGACATCATATTTGTACTTTACTCAGTTTTATCATGAGGCAAAAGATTGCCCTACACTGATAGCGAGACTATGCGAAAAGGGGCACTTCAACCTCCTCCAACTCAAAATCTACAAATGATAAGGTTTGAACCGCACGAAGAAGACCTGAATGTAAACATGATGCTCAGGAGTAGTGTGACCACGGCAATGATAAAGGGAAAAAATCATAAGAAAGTGTATGGGTTCACAAGGCTCCTACAAAGGAACCAGAATTTGATTTAGAACACACAAAGGAGACATTCATGGAAGCTAAGAAGAGCTTCATGGGGGCTCCACTTCAGGTAGTAAGGATCAATTAGAACCAGGAATGGATTCTTTAATGCTCACTACATTTCTAGAGACATGCATGAAACTGTTACATCACAATAAGGCAGTAAAAGGGATACAAGAACTTATCACTAGGTGCACAGGGTAAGGAGAGCCACGCGTGGTCCAGAAACTTGGTAAGCATGCATTTCGCATAGGAAGTGAAATGAGGTTGACTATGAAAATAAAAAAATATGAAATGGATCAAATAATCCTAGATCTGGGATCAAATGCAAATGTACTACCAAAAAAAAGCATGGGAACGCATGGGTAGACCCGCGCTACAATGGTCTCCTATTCAGTTACGAGTGGCGAACCAACAAAAGATCTTGCCCATGGGAATATTGCAAGGTGTAACATTAGACATTGAAGGTATGAGCGCGCAGGTAGATTTTGAAGTGATAGAGATTGTCGATGATAGTAATCCCTATCCTATGCTACGAGGAATAGACTGGGCCACTGATATGAACAAAGTCATAAATCTGAAGAAGCGAAAAATGATCTTTGAGAAAAAGTCACTACGCATAGTAGTACCGCTAGATCCTGTTGAAGGAGCATGATACACTGAACCGATATGCAATGGTGATAGTGAGGATGGTCTTGATTGTATTTACAACATAACCATGTGAGAGGAGGATTGGGTGAATCTGACTACAAATGGAAGGATTTCGTTGGAGCGCTAAAGCTCTTGCACTTTAGATTCAGACAAAGAGATAGAGCGATGGAAAAATCAGTTGCATGAAGTAACAATGCTTAATTACAACATGATGGTTAGATCTATGCTACATGACAACAGAAGCAAGGGATATGTTGACATATGATGGGTTGACAATGGTGGATGAATCCTTGAACAAATTTGAAAGCGCAGTACCAGAACAACAGTGGTTCGATGCACTGAAGTGGGCACTGGATGCAACACCCGCATGATGGTGGGGCATACATAAGGGAAGTTTTGAGGATTGGAATGGATGTAGAAGGATGATGAGCCTACGCTTTGGAAAACCCTAGCTCAAAATGAGAGCTAGTTAGCAGGGGCAGAAAAACTTGCGTGCCCACCTTTCCTGATGGGTACAGACATATGTTGTACAGCCCACACAAGCACACACCACTCCCAAAATAGAGAATCAGAACAAACTGCAGCAGTAGGAAAGGTGACACACGCTACCAATTATCCATGGAGATGCATTCGATAGGTTGTGTGAAGTACTGAATAGGGTTCACCAGGCGAGACGCACTGATTAGGACCTGAGCGTACCAACGGTTCGATGGGCCTATAGAACCATGTGCAAAACCTTGACCACGGAAACGATTCCAAAGTTTCGGAACAAAGTAGAGACCATAATTTTTGAAGAGAATGCAAAGAGGAATCCACACGTAATAGCTCCCGCAGTTGTGACAGTGCGTGAATACCAAGACGAAGAAATCACACAGCTACGCGAGGTCAAACACATAAAGATTTAGGAAGCCATTTGGCGAGGGAACCTTAGTGTTACACTGAATTTTGTCACCTTGACTATCTGTAGTTATATGGCCCCATCAATAGCCATATTGTCCTCTTTGTCAAGCCCCATACCTCTGCTCTTCATGTCAAAACTTCAAAAGAGAGAAAGTCACTTGAAAACATGTTTATCTCTGGGTACGCAGGTTCTCTCTACCTTGCCTGCGTGTACGCACCCCAAATACACTGTACCTGCGTATTTATACGCTCTGTATCTAAAGCTTGGGTGCGTACCCCTGTAAAGGTCAAAAGGCGCAAGTTTCATCTTTAAAAAGTTACTTGTGGTCACTTCTAGAGCCTTCTAGAAGAGTTTTTGACGTGTATTGAGCGCCTCCAGATGGTTCATGCACCCCTATGATAGAGGAACTTATCCCATCAAGAGAGGAGCTACCCCATCCAAAAGAGGGAGTATCCCATTGATGTTGGAACTGAATAACTCCTCTAGAACACTATAAATACAGGCATTGGGCCAGAGGAGGAGAGGTTGAAAGCTGAACATTCCAAAGGGTAAATGCTGCTGGAATTAGGACTTCCATTGTTAACTTGTGAGGAGAGATCACTATCCTTCCTTGTTGCCATATTGGGAGTGGGTGAGCTTGTCAAAGTAGAGGAAATCTCTTGCTGGACCCTGGGAGGAGCTTGCACAACACCAAGGCTCAGGTTGTAATGGTTCCTTTTGATTACTTAATACAAATAAGTCCATTCTTCTCAATGATTTGTTAATGAATTATTTCATGTACTCCTTGGTCTATGTGATAAATATGCTTTGTTT
>APFE030348118.1:0-24583 GCA_000404065.3 Pinus taeda
AAATATAAATAAACTAACTATGAAAAATATTCAAATTAAACATAAATAAATTAACAAACTAACTGTCAAAACTATTCAACTTAAAAATAAATAAACTAACTAACTATGAAAAATATTCAATTTAAACATAAATAAATAAACAAACTGTAAAAAATATTTTGATATAAAATATTCAATTTTAACATAAATAAACAAACTTGCAAATAAATTTTTTTATGGCACTTCAAGTTGTACTAGAATTGGGTTTTCCACTAGTTTTAAAAACACTTGTAATTTTTTAATACAATACTCAATACAAAGTAGTTTAAGAGCATTATATTTTTAGAGCATTATATTTTTTTTGGATATCAAGGTAGTGTAAAAGCATTATATTTTTTTAGATATCACAAGAAGGCCAAAGCAAGTTTCTAAATTGTTATGCACTATCAAGCTATCTCCGCACATGCACGATAACACGCACATACGCATACAGGCATACCCGTCCAGACACATACAGGGATACGTACATGTGCACAGGCATACCCCCACGGCCGGCACACACACACGTAAGGAGCTGCCCTGGAGTCAATCAAAAGTCTCATAAGCAAGAGAACATGGGATGATCTAATGGGATGATTAGAGGGATGGGAGGATGGGGATTCAACCTTGCCTGGGGATTCAACCTTACCTTGGGAATAGAGCTGGGCAGGGGACCTTTCCTGGGGCGTCAACCTGTCCTGGAGCTCTACAAACTTGAAAATGGAATGCAAACTTGAAAATGGAATATAAGTAATGAACTGCAACACTGTACATGAATTTAGATAATAAAATTGTTGGAAAAATTGGCTACTAATTTCTATGTCTTTACCATGTCTTTACTGTAAAGTTACTTACTTTTCACCATTTTTATTCTGAATTTTATGTATTTTTTAGGGATTTTAAGTATTTATATGAGGTAAGTACTTTTCACCATTTTTGTTCTGAATTTTAAGTATTTTTTAGGGATTTTAAGTATTTATATGCAAATTTATGAATGGAATTTTTGAAACATATTACACACTGCTTTAAAATAATCTAGATGTTTTGGGAACAATTTCTACAAATAACTCTTAGTATTATTTAGAAAACCTATTTGCCTCTAAAATTTTTAACTTAACACCAGCTTGTTGAAAAATCACAAAATTCATAAAAGCTCTAAAAATAAAAGAAAGATCACCTGCAACTCTACTTTCAATTCATCTGCATATCAAAATGTCAAATCATCCTTCTGTTGCTCCTTAGCTCCAAAAAATCTAACGAAGAGTGGAGAGTACCTATTCCTTCTAATTACCTAACTTCTTTCGTGTCAAGAAAACAAATCAGTTCCCTTGATGAAACTTGGGACTCAAAAAATCTAACGAAGAGTGGAGGGTACCTATTCCTTCTAATTACCTAACTTCTTTCGTGTCAAGAAAACAAATTAGTTCCCTTGATGAAACTTGGGACTCAATACAACCATTACGTTGATCAAACTTGGGACTGGATATAGGCTGTATTAACGCTCGAAGGTTCTAGGTGTGCATTAGATATGGAAGAACCAGCGAACCACCCAAGGTCGTATCTCGGTCATATCTCGGTCAGATGGACAAACTGCCTTCTCATTGAACACACTGGCACACGTGGATGCCTCACCATGAATGCCACGTGTTTGTTTGTTATTTTTTATTTTATATAATGTTTATGATATATTGAATTAAGTTTTTTATTTTCCATATTTCTAAAAAAATGGGAGAAGTAGGCTTTCCCTTTTTAAATTTGTAATCCTTTTTAATTTATTTAAATATTTCTCGTATATTTCTTATTTAAATAGTTATAATGTTGTATAAAATGTATTAAATAATGCTATATAAATATTACAATTAATTATTTTGTATTTTGGGTACAATGCTATAATTAATGTTTTATATACAATATAAAAAAATAAGGTGGCTTAATTAATTAACTAAATCAATAATGAGAATTAATTATAATATGGTGGTGGAGCACCTCTTGCTAAAGATTAAATTTGATGAGCTAGATTTAGGATTTACATGCATTACAACCTTCAAACTTTTTTCTATAACCCACTCTAATTTTTCGCTAAGACTTCATTTTTACCTTAATTCACATCAACTTATGGTCTCCTAGTCCATGGGAGAGGTGGTGAACCCCTCCTACCACAATGTAGTCTCACGAGATGCTGAGTCTAGGAAAAACATGGCCCCACTCCTACGACAATGTAGTCTCACGAGATGATAATTTTAGGAAAAAGGTGGCGGCAACCACACCTCATCAATCCTCCCTGCAAGGATCTTGAGCGCTATATGCCACAACAATGGATCAAGTCGTTGTGGTTGAAAAGTATTTCAAAATCCCAAGAGTGAGGTCAAGTCAAATAAAATCTTGGAGCACATAGAATTCATGCAAGGCCACATTTTAATGTGTCAAATTTATTGATACTTCGCCACCGAAACAAAACATGGAAGCATGGAGCAATGCTAAATGGGATCTAAAAGTGCATGTTGATTTATATATTGGAGTCAATGATTTTATTACGATGATCTTCACTAATTTAGATGATCATTCAAGGGCATTTGAGAATGGCCCTTATTTTCTGAGCACAACATAATCCATTGGAATAGGATCAAAAGTCGCGAGAGAAATCCTTACAACCACAACTCGAGCCCATGCAAGGCACTTCTATAAAGAAAATGAAAAACTGAGATAACGCACTCAATGGAGCGTGAAATGCATGATGCAAAGACAATGTTGGAGGAAATGAAAATGGAGGCAAGATCTCCGCTAAGCATAGAATACTTGGATGAAGTGGAAGTAGAGGAGAAAACCCTCTCCGAGATACTAGAGTAGTTGCAATGCCAAGGACCGAGTTCAGTTTTCAAGGTCCAAATGGCTCTTCTCAAACAATCATATCTTAGGATTCAATTCACACTTTTGGGGAGAGTGTTGACTCACAAATCCTCATCATTGTTCTCATTATTTGGACTTGAGAGACCCCCTCAAACCAATCAAAGGAGACAAATGATGTGGGAGGAAAAGTGCACAAGAGATAATACAACAAACACAGAATCTTCTCGCGAATTCACATAATATTAGTTCTATTTCAAGGGTGTTTTTCCACATACCTCCTTCTCAATGAAAGTAATTTTGTGGAACATAAGTGGTCTCAATAAAAACATAAATAAAGACTACTTAGAGACGAAATTAATAACAAAAAACCTATCATTATCATCTTGCACAAAGTAAAGGTTGTTTGAGCCACCATGGAGGCTCTAGTGGAGTAATGGTAGAAAGGGCATGAGTCGATCTCTCTTGATGCTCAAGGAAAAACAGTCTATGAATCCTATTGAACCCAATTGAAGTAAATTTTCATGATTCATAGTAGCCCCCACGATCCTGTCTCATCCTCTCTCAAAAATTTCGACCAACCATATCGAAGAATATGGGTTTCTTAATGGAAATATATGGGGCACACGTGCCGGGGATAAAATTTATTTTCTCAACAACCTCATTTAGCTTCAACAACTGCATTTGAAGAAAAAATTCATTGTTGGAGGGGACTTCAATATGATTACCTTACATAGTCCTTCAAATATGAAATTAGGCACATGGCGTTAGCTGAGATAGAAATAGTAAATGGAATCTATACTTGGATAACAATAGAGGAGGTAGGCGCGAGATAAAATATACATATTTCTTATCTCATAATCGTTATTGGAAAAATACCTCCTCTTCGAATCTTCCATCATTCTGAGTGCTCACACGGACCACTTGCCAATAGTGTTATAATTGGACCTCAAAGAAGCGACATAAACGTGACTAGACCACTCACATATAGTGCTAGAATTAGACCTCAAAGAAGCTGCTTAAAACTCACCATTCATAATTGAGAGTTTTTTATTAATAGATTCATCCTTCCTAGAGAAAGCGAAGCAGTAATTGTGGGATTTGGATAATTCAATCCTCTGCCCCATCTTCACCTTTCAACATTAGTTGCAAACTCTAAAAGGTTTAATTAAAAATTTGAATCATGATGAAATTTCAAACATCTTCGAGAAAATATAAAATATGGAAACTGAAATGGAATTCATTCAACAATAAATGACACTTGAAGGGTGGTATAAATATTTTTCAAAGAAGGATGGGGGGGTTATTAAAGGACTAGAGGAAAGACAGAAGCAAGAGGAGACTTTATGGAGGAAAATATCTAGGATCTCATCACTCAAGGAAGGGGACAAGAACACTCAGTTTATCCACAAACAAATGTTGAAACATAGGTATCATAATTGTATCTTCTCACAGATCGGTTAGAATGGATATCATATCTCTTATCATAGGGATATTGAAAAATAAATTACTTCATTCTACAACAATATCCTTAAAGAACCTAACCCTAATAGATTACAAGCCATGGAGAAAATAATCACCCAAATTATAAGATGGGTCACTGAAGATCAAAACACGCCTTTAATGAAGGAAATTACCTTGTATTATGTTGAGGATTAAGCACTGGTGAGCCTCTCAAAAAATAAGGTCCCTAGACTAGATGGCTTCAACTCATATGTTTTCCAAACAAGTTGGGAATTCTTAGGTGAGGAGATATTAGCTTTGGTAGGGGAATCACAAAGAAGATTCTATATTCCCCCTTACTTTAAATTCCACATTCCTCACTCTTTCTCCTAAATGAGCACGAGCAAGAGACCCAAGTAGCTTCAAACCTATTGCATTATGAAATGTGATGTACACAATCCTTTCGAATATCATTCTGCACATACTGAAACCATGTTTCCTTTGCTTAACTCGAGGGAGCACTCAGGCTATATTAAATCCTAGACAGGATCGTAGTAGCCCATGAACTTATACACACTATGAAAGAAGTTAGAAAATCATATATGGTAATCAAATTAAATTTGTCAAGAGAATTTGATAAATTGAGCTGGGCTTATCTTCTCTGAACTTTGAAAGCATTTGGTTTCTTTTATGATTGGGCTAAACATGTGGCTTCCTTATTCTCCTCCAATTTCTTCTCTATCTTGATCAATGGCTCCCCATCCTGCACCTGTAGCACCTCTCGAGGTATACACCAACAAGACCCACTCTACCATTCTTGGTTTTTATGAGTTGTTGAAGGCCTCAAGAATTTTCATAGATATTCTATGCCTAATGTTGTGCTAGATGGAATTCTTCTCAATAAATGTTTACCACCAGTAGTTTATGGATGACACTATGTTTATGAGTGAGCCCTCGATTCAAGAGGACTTGCCCTTTAAGCACATTTTGAATAACCTTATGCTAGCCTCTCATACTAAAATACACCCCAACAAGTCCCAAGTCTTCTTATTCAATACAAATCCTAGCATTCAATCTCATTTTTCATGTATTTTGGGTTTCTCATGAGCCTCTTTCCTAATCATTTATCAAGGAGTCAGCCTAAAAGAGAATTCCTTGAAAACTATTCGCTAGAGAGATATTTTGGATATAATTTCCTCCAAAATAAACAAATGGACATTCAAAGCCTTACAATTTCTAAGAAGATTAATTCTCCCCAAATTGGTGCTTCAATCACTCTCGATTTATAGAATTTTGGTCCTAAATGCACTGAAAGTCATCTTGAGCTCAATGAGAAACATTATGTGTTCTTTTCTTTAGAGAGGAGCAACTAGAGACCATAAGTGGTCACTAATGGCTTGGAATTTTACTTGTATTTCCTTTAGTTTTAGCTAAAATGTAATAATTAAGTTGTATAAAATGTATTAAATAATTTTATATCAAAATTAAAATTATTGTTAGGTACAGTATTATAATTAATGTTATATATACAAAGAAAAGAAGGGGGCTTGATTAATTAATCAAATCAAGTGATTATAGTTAAGACTAATATGGTGGAGAACCTATGAAACAACACACGACAATGTTGATGAGCTAGTTTTAGGGTTTACATGTGTTACAACCGTGAAACATTGGCATTTTCCACAACCAACTCTAATATTTTGTTAGGACTTTATTTTCAGCTTGATTTTCACCAACCTATGACCACCTCATCCGAGACAGGGGGTGTGGTTCCCTCCTACCATTTTTAGTCTCTCGAGATGCTAAGCCTAGGAAGAAGGTGGCAGCAGTAGAACCTCATCAATATCCCCATCGGGAAATTAATCAAAAGGAGGTAAAAAATATGCCCCAATCCTTGGCGCTGCATGAAAGAATAGTAGATCAAGCTAGTATTTTTCAAAATTCTTTGAAGACCCCAGATACAAGTTCAAGCAAGATAAAATCAAGGATCACATAGAATCCATGCAAGACCACACTTTAATATGAAAAATTATTGGTGCTTCGCCAACAAAACAAGATTTGGTATCATGGATCAACGCTAAATGGAAGAAAAAAATGCATATTAATTTGCATTTTGGATCCAAAGGTTTTATTATAACAGTCTTCATGAATTTAGAGGATTGTTCAAGGGTCTTCGAGAATGGTCTTTATTTTCTTAAAAATTCTTGTCTCCTCATTGAGTTATGGATGCCTTATTTCAACCGAGATAAAAAAACATTTTTGGTTGCTCCTATATGGGAAATATTGTACGCTATATAAATTAAATATTGGCAAGAATATATCTTGGTGGGAATTGGAAATACCATTGGAACTATGTAAAATCCTCATAAATAAAAAAATCCAAGAGGTGCAATACCTATGTTAGGATATATGTGTACATGAATGCTTCAGGGCTGCTATTGAAATCCATATTTATCTTCCCCCATGATGAGGATATCATACAACCCATTGATTATGAGCATATCCCTTTTGTTGTAAAAGGTACCATGAACATGAATACATTTATAGGGACTTCCCCCTCATCAATCCCCCCAAGCCAAAGGAGATAGTCATAAGCACTAATAAAAAAGGTTTCAACAATCATGAGAGAGGAGGAGCAACCATAGGCCCCGAAAACCTAACCTTAAGGATACAAAGATATAAACTTTGAAACAAGAACTGATATTGTTACCCATTTTGTAGAGGTAGCAAAAAAGTGACCCGATTTTGAAAGGGAGTGATGCAGAATACACATGTTTTTTTTAGAGCATAGTTTTTAGAACATTATATTTTTTTATGTACATTGTGTTTTAGAATGGTAGTGATTTTCATGCTCATTCAAAAAAGTGGTAATTCTGCATGAGGCTCTTTTTTTAAAAGACCCATTTTGACTTTAAATTTTCTAATGTATGAAATGTAAATTATTATTTCCTAAAATTAATAATTTTTTAAGTGGTCTTCTTCTTAATATTTTTTTTATTTTTTTTGCAGTGAAGCTTTTTATTATTTTGTATATTTAAAGAAGAAGGTCGATATTTTGAATTTTCGATATTCTACATATTTATACACCGTTAATTAATTTTCAATCCACATGAAATGATTGTCTCTAAAAAACAATAATTTTTAAAAATTGACATAAAAAAATCATTTTTAACATAAATATAACTAAAAAACTACACATTTTGATAATTTTTTTGCTAGAAATGACATGTTAAAATAACAATTTTTATAGAAACATTTTAACTAAAAATGGTTAAATAATAGTTTGTTTTCTGAATTTCATGTCAAAATAATAATAATAATCACAATTTTTTTCAAAAAATAATGATTAACATAAAAATTAATGTGAAAATCACATAATACAAATATTGAATGCATAACAACCTTAATTGAGTGCTTATTCTTCTCAGAAAATGTCAAAGTCAACATTACAATTATAACTAATTAATAGTTACAAAAAATGACCTTGATTTCCAATCATAACTTAAACTTAATCAACAATGTCGCATAATCCAAAATATTTGTCCTCTAGAGTTTCATCATTATCTTCTTCCACAATATTTTCTACTTCATTTTGCTCATTTTCCTCTTATAATGGGTCTTTGATGTCTGGAAATCTCCCAATGTATGTCTTTCGAATCATTTCCTATAGTGGTGGTTGGGGATCCTTTGACATAATGAAGTAAATTAGTACAATGACATATAAATTAAGAAATAACATATTGAAATTCAATTCCATATAATAAAACTTACATGAGCCAGAAAATAAATCGAAAACCCAATCTCCTTCATTTGAACATATGTCTATAAGATAGTTAATGAATAACTGTGGTTCTCTTATAAATGTTAACCATCTCTCCTTTTTCTTCTTTGTCTTCATATGTTAGTTTTCTCACAACAACATGATAAGTCAGTATTTGGCTATGACTATTTCCATCTACCCGATTAAAAATAATAGACATATAGCGATCATATTTTGCCCAACTATCAATATGGATTAACACACAATCATTTATAAATAGTTGATCTTCACGGTTAAGAAGATTTAACTTTTGCCTGTAACATGAAATAGTAAAATTTCAATTAACTTGTACATAAATGAATTTTTTAACATCAATCAAATATACATTTTAAACGTCTTACCATGTAAGTTGCATCCTTGAATTTGTTTTCCCCTTGAAGCTTGACAATAACAATAAACCCGGCAGCGCAATGGTCTGCGGGGGTGGCGGCACGATTTTGGGAATCACCCACCACCCTGGTATCCCAATGGCCCGCAGGGTTGGCGAGGTGATTCCAGGAATCGCCCCGCCACCCCTGCGGGCCGTTAGGCCTCTGAGGTGGGGCGGAGGCTCTCCCTACGGGCCGTTGGGCTACCGGGGTGGGGCAGAGACTTTCTAGCCTCCGCCGCACCCTGTTGGCCCAATGACCCGCAGGGGTGGCCAAGTGATTCTGGGAATCACCCCACCACCCCCGTGAGTTGTTACGCCACCGGGGTGGGGCACAGGGCTCTGAAAAACCTCTGCCCCACCCCAATAGCCCAACAGCCCACGCGGGTGGCGGGGCAATTCTGGGAATCACTCCACCCTTCGCCCCACCTCGGCAGCCCAACGACCCACGAGGGTGGCAGGGTGATTCCCGCAATCACCCCACCACCTCTGCAGGCCGTTGGGCTCCTAGGGTGGGTAGGAGGCTATCCACAGTAGGGTGATTCCAAGAATCGCCCCATTACCCCTGCAAGTCGTTGGACTGTTGTGGTGTGGCGAGGCTATCCACAACCCTACGTCCCACACTGGTAGCCCAATGGACCACGGGGATGGTACAGTCATTCCTGAAATCACCTCTCCACCATGTGGGTCATTGGGCCACTAGGGTGGGGCAGAGGCTATATGTAAGCCTCTGCCCGACCCCGGCGACCTAATGGCCCGTGGGGGTGGCAGGGTGATTCCCGGGTAATAGAATTTTAAAGTGTTTCAAATCCAATTATTTTATCTTGATGGTCATTACTAAAACATGTTGAGTTTATACTTAGGAGAGAAAATTATTATTCTACCAAAAACATTAGTGTGTTTTTTCCCTCATAAACAACTGTTTTTGCACATAAAAATTCTATTTTACTAGCATTTTTTTTAAATGTCAAAAATTGACCTTAAAAAAAACGATCATTCTAGTATCAACACTTTTCGTTTTCAGGGTGTTTTTTGCACGAAAATTTCATTTTCACTACAATTTTTAAAACATGTTCAAAATTGACCCTAAAAAAGAAACCATCGTTCTAGTATACACACTTTTCGTTTCTAGCACTGTTTTTGATGTTTTTTTCGGGGATTTTTGGCCAGAGTTCCCGTTTTCAGTTTATAGTTCCTGTTTCAAAGTTTACATTGTATTACCTTGAGTCCAAAAAAAAAATATTGAATCCAGAGTAGAGAAGGATTGACTAGAATAGTATCAGAAGTCACACTCATGAATCCTTGGGACTACAATCCAAGCCCATGCAAGAAACTTCTTCAAGGAAAAGGAGAAACCAAAATAACATGGTGGAAGCAAAATGCATATGTAGCTTGAAATTCACGATGCAAAAACAATTTTGGAATAAATTGCAATGGAGACAAGTTCTCAAGTAGTGTGAGGAGGTGAAAAGTCTAGGAAATCTTCCCCCCTTAGAAATTCATTCATCACAAGGAGATCAAAAATATGCCCCAATCCTTAGCACTACATGACACAACAGTAGATCAAGCCCTTATGTTCCAAAATTCATTCAGAGCCCCAAATATGAGGTCAAGTCAAACAAAATATTAGAGCACATATAATTCATGCAAGGCCACACTTTAATCTACAAATTTATCGGTACTTCGCCACCGAAATGAGGTATGGAAGCATGGATCAAGGCTAAATGGAAGCTAAAAGTTCATGTTGACCTAAGTATTAGAGTCAAAGGTTTTCTTGTGATGATCTTCAATAATTTAGAGGATCATTCAAGGGCCTTTGAGAATGGCCCTTATTTTCTTTACAATTTTAGCATCTTCATCTCTTTCTCAATGCTTTGCTTCAACCTCGAGAAATAATTTTTTCCTCGAGAAAGAATTTTTTTGTCTTAGGAGAGCAAGATCCCCATCAAAAGATTCAAAATTTGAAGCCTTAGCTGGGCAAGATCTAGTGCAATAGTATCAAAATTCATGTGAGGAATCCTTGCAACCACAACTCGAGCCTATGCAAACCACTTCTACAAAGAAAAGAAAAAACCCACATAACACACTCGAAGACATGACACTTATGGAGCCTCAAATACATGATGTAAAGACAATGTTGGAGGAAATCAGAATGGAGAAAAGTTATCTAGTAAGCTTAGAAGACTTGGATGAACTGGAAGTAGAGGAGAAAACACTCTCCAAGGTACTAGAGTAGCTACAATGCCAAGGACCAAGTTTAATTTTCAAGGTGCAAATGGCTCTTCTCAAACAATCATATCTTAGCATTCAATTCACACTTTTGGGGAGAGTGTCGATTCACACAACTCCTCATCACTGTTCTCATTATTTGGATTCAAGTGAAACCCTCAAACCAATCAAAGGATACAAATGCTCAGGGAGGAAAACTCCACAAGAGATAATACAATAGATAGGGAATATTTTGGCCAATTCATTCAAGATTAGTTTTCTTTCAAAAGTGTTTTTCCCCAGACCTCATTCTCAATGAAAGTGATTTTGTGGAACATAAGGGATCTCAAAAACAACAGAAAATAGAGACTACTTAGAGACAAAATTAATAAGGAAAAACCTAGCAATATCATCTTGCATGAGGTAAAGGTTATTAGAATGAGAATGAGGTAAAGGTTGTTAGAGAGAGCATGGAGGCTCTAGTGGAAGAAAATTTTCATGACTCGTTAGAAGCCCCCATGATCTTGTCTAAAAAATTTCAACAAATCATATCAAACGATATGGGTTTCTTAATCGTAATATATGGGGCACATCTACTACAAATAAAATTTCCTTTCTCAACAAACTCATTTATCTTTAGTAGTTGCATTTGAATTACAAATTCATCATTAGAGGGGAAATCAATATGATTACCTTGCACATTCCTTCGAAGATGTAATTAGGAACATGCACTTAGCTTAGATAGAAACGATAAATGGAAGTTATACATGGACTAGAGTAAAGGAGGTAGGCACAAGATAGCCTATCATCTCGACATGTTTCTTATCTCGAAATCATTGCTAGAAAAATACCTCCTTTTGGAAGCTTCAATCCTTTCGAGTGCTCCCACGGACCACTCACCAATATTGTTAAAATTGGACCTCAAATAAGCTACTAAAAACTAACGATACGAGTGGCCTATAGTGCTAGAATTTGACGTCAAAGAAGGTGCTTAAAATTGTCCATTCATATTTGACAGTTTTTTATTAATAGATCCATCCTTTGTGGAGAAGTCCAAGCAGTATTAGCGAGACATGGATAATCCAAGCCTCTCCACATATTCAACGTTGAACATTAGTTAAAAAATATAAAAGGATTAATTAAAAATTGGGCAACATCTTCAAGAAAAAACAAAATATGGAAATTGAAATGGAATGCATTCAATAAAAAATGTCACTTTTAAGGGTGTTCAAAATATTTTTCAAAGAAGAAGGGGGGGTAGGTTCTTAAAAAGATAGAGGAATGATAGAAGCAAGAGGAGACTTTATGGAGGCAAAAATCGAGGATCTCATGGCTCAAGGAAGGGGAAAAGAACATTCATTTTTTCCACAAACCAATGTTGAAACACAAGAATCGTAATTGTATCTTCTCACTTACCATTCAGAATGGACATCAACTCTCTTATCATAGGGATATTGAAAATGAAATTACTTCATTCTACAACAATCTCCTTAAAAAAACTAACCCTAATAGATTACAATCCATTGAGAAAGATAATGGCCTATATTATAAGATTGGTCATTGAAGATCAAAACACGACTTTGATGAAGGAAATTACCTTGTAGGAGGTTAAGGAAGCACTAGTAAAAAAAGAGACATTAGTGACTAGGTGATAAAAAAGTTAGTCACCATAGGTTTTCCAAGTGATATAATACCAAAAATGAGAAATATTAAGTGACCCAACTAAAAGGGACATGGATTGTTATACAAATTTTGCATAAATTTTGAGAACTAGTTTCTTCTTCAATTTTTATGAGAGAAAGATCTCTATCAAATGTTAGAATGGGCAAAAGTGGGCCATCCCCATCTTATTATACCCACATTTTATTTTATTCATCCAAGGAAGGTTTGGCATGTGGTTTAAGTGTGGACTTCTTTGTAGAGTAACCATTTTCTATTGCCATTTCTCCTTCCCTGTACCCTATATAAGTGTCTTTTGTAGCCAACCATGGCCTACCCAATGTAAGAGGGTAACCACTGAGATTTTTCTTTGTGCGTGAGACAATTAAATAAGATGGGTACTCCCATGAATCAATGGATACATTTATATCTCCCAATATTCCTTCTAGACATATAATTGAGGTATCTGCTAGCTGCAAATAATGGGATTGTGCCTAAGAGATAACTGAAAGTTTAATATAAACATAGTGCCCTTGATGATGACATTAATATATACTCCATTGTCGATCAAAATTTTATTAATGGAAGTATCATATATTAAGACAATCACAAGAGGACTTGTGGGCTCAACATACTTTGGATGTGTAGGTTTCTCGTGCATGATATCAAAAGGTTGTCCCATACATGAATGGTAGGATGATTCATTTTCTTTCTTCCTAGCTCTTTGATACATGATTCGTTGCTGAAGCTTTTGTAAATTGGCATTTAATTTGATGGCTCTAAGAAGGAGAATCTTTACATAAATATTTCTAAGCCCTCCGACAAAGTGGTTGTAGCTTGATGGGCTTCTTATCTTCCAATCTTTGTGGAAATGGTGGGAAAGGAGATGAAATCCTTGTTGCTTGTTGTTCTTCTGCATTCTATTCCTCCTCTTGATCTCAGTATTCCCTTTGGGTTCAACACTTTCATAATCTTCAATAATGACAAGAGGTGGATGATTATAAGTTTTTTACCCTAACCTAAGGTTAAAATCATTGATTTCAACCAAATTCAATATTAATTCAAAAAATTGGAAGGATTGATGTTGTAGAGAGATTGGGCCTGTAGATTTAAATTGCTTATGTAATATGCTAGAACAAAAGACTTGAATCTACTCTACTCATGAGCGAAAACAAAAATTGTTCGATGACATCGCGAAGCAAAAAAAGAAGAATTTAAATCACACATAACACAATATTTTTACTAGGGAAAGTAATAGTTAAAAACCCTACTATTTGTTTATTTCATTGATGAAAATATCTCAGTAGAAAATATAATGCTTGTTCAACCTGAAAAATATCTACACAAGTACAAATTATCTGATTGCTTCACAAACCAACTCAATCTAGTACTTGGACAAATCTGTTGTTTTCCAAACTCCTACTTCATTGTGTAGTTTCCTAGGGAATTGGGCTACATTTAATTGGGAAAATCCATCACCACAACTATGCAATCCATTCATACGACTTCTACTGATTGCATGCACCATTTGTATAACTTAGAAAATTATACAACTGATAGTACAATGTCCTTGAACTCTAATATCCACTGGGTCTTCCTCTGAAGTGACATGCATGAGCTATTTTGAGTGAATTATGAGTTTTCTTATTGATCATTACATATGAATTAAATCCAATTTAATTCGCTTGACCTCTCACTATTTCCTCTAATGTTTAGAACTAGTTGAACTGAATTTAACTGAGTTAAAATGAATTAAATAATTACAAATCAATAAGAACTCAACATGGGCCCCAAAATTTCAAGGATCACTCTACATGACTCTAGATAGACTTCCAACTTAAATTTAATGAGCCATGTAAGTCAACTTAACTTAGTTAATTACTACAAGTTTCCATGAGAATGGAATTACAATTTAATTCCCAATTTAAGTCAAGGAGAAATTAAATTAGGATTTTCTTCTTGTTATTTTTAAAACTCCCTCTCAACGAGAAAGAGATTATCTACTACCATGATCGTGCCTCTCTGAAACTTGAATTTTCATCTTGACAATGCCTTTGGAAAAATATTTTCATCATGCTCCTCTGTACTAATGCATTCGAACAACATGATTCTCCTCTGAACATAATCTTGGAGATGTTGGTATCGGATGTCAATATCCTTGGACCAATCATGAAAAATTAGATTTCTCATAGAGTTTGATACAAATCTGGTTGTCAAAATAAATAATTGTTGGATCCATCTGTTGACCAAACAAACCAACAAGAATATTCCTCATCCAGATAGCCTCATAAGCTACTTGACTAAAAACCATGTACTATGCTTCTATTGAGCTGATAGGAACTGTTCTCTGGTTCTCCTTATACCAAGAAATTGATAGTGACCCAATACTGAAGATTCCTATAATGTAATCTTCATGTTGGATGGACTCCCTGCCCAATCTACATATGTGAAGCCTTAAAGCTTCACTCCCTTTGTCTATCTATATGAATTACCAAACGGAGTGGTGCATCTTAGGTATCTCAACATATTTTTAGCTTCCTTCCAATACAATTTAGTTGGAATAACCATGGCTTGCCTAAGTTGGTTGACTGCAAAACACATGTATGGTCGGGTGTTCACCAAATACATAAGTGAAACAACAATATTTCTATAAATAGTAGCCTCAACTACTACACATGAAGTAGCATCCTCTTTCCTCTAGTTACTAGCTAAAGGAATCTCCATGCATTTTTTGCTCTCCATGTGGAACTTCTTTAGTATCTTGTTGTCATACATGCCCTGAGAGACAAAGATTTCCTCATATCTTTTCCATGCTTCCATACAAAGAAGGTAATGTATGAGCCCCAAGTATTTCATCTCAAAATATCTTGTAAAATCCTCTTTGTAAGACTTGATCAACTTGTCATCACCTATCAAAATCAAATCTTCGATATATAAAACAATAATCAACAATCTACATTCAACCACAATATGGTAAATGTTCACATCTACTTCACTATTGGTGAAGCCCAGCTCGAGACGAGGTGCTTATTTCAATCCATGCAATGCTTGCTTGAGTCTCCACACATGCGACTCTCTGTTGAAGGTCTCAAATTCTTCTCGCTGCTCAATATACACCTCTTCCTCAATCATGTCATTGAGGATTGTCGACTTTACATCCATCTAATGTTTCTTCCATCTCATCTATACTGAAAGTGATAGAATATATCTAATTGATGAGTACCTTGATACAAGAGCAAAAGTCTCATCATAATCAATTCCCTCCAACTAAGAGAATCCTCTGCCCACAAATCTAATCTTGTGTTTCTCCACACTCGCATGTGATGAGCCTCATAAATGGGTAATTATATGGGATCATTTTACCTCCTAACCTAGTCAAATCAACCATTCTCTTAGCTGATTGTATGATTTTTTTATTATATTTGTGCTTATAGAGTGAGTTAAGTTAATTATTGTGCCATGTGGTCTAACATGTATTTAATGCAGATTATTGATGCATTTTGAGGTCAATGTCAAGGATCCAATGGACAAATGGCAGAAATAACTCGAAGTGGACAAAGGAGAGGACTTATAGGAGGGAATACCCCTCATTTATTACTCCTCACTTCAAATTTCCCTTCATTCAGCTTGGAGTATAAGCAGCTGAATCATGCACGAGAAGGAAACCGAGCAAGTGGAGGATGACTGTGATTATCTCGAGTTTTGGGAGCGAAGCCTCCCCGACTTTAAGAAAACTATTGGTGGCTTCATTTGTGTAAGTAGAGAGACCTAGGGCCTTACCAGGGTTGGATTTTTGTTTGATTTTTGCTTATGAAAACTCTACTCCAACTTCAAGTTTATTAATTTTGTGACAGTTTCATGTAATCTTGCTATTGTTTTGGAAATAAAGGTGGAATCCTTTTTGAGCTAACACTAAGTTACCTCATAGGGATAAATCTCTTGGATTAAGCCCCAATCTGAGCAACTGATCTCCTCTTTACTTTTATTTGTATGTTTTATTTTAGTTTGTAGATTAGGTTGTTGTTAGATGCATTTCTTTTATGGTTAAGAATAGGTTGCTTTTGATGATTCAATAGTTTGCTTCCATTTGTGCTTTGTATAGCAGGTTAAGCAGTGATAGAAAGAAGATTCAAGAGGCTAGAAATAGTGCCTTGGCCTCTCTTACTCCCTTTGGGACCATTATTTGAGGAAAAGACCCTCTTGTTGTCCCAAAAACACAAATTTCCCTCATTCATAGGACTTCTAGTGTTTGCAGCGTTTTAGTAGGTTAATACTCCAGTTTTTCTTTACTTGAGATCTTCTTCATCATGCTGCCTTCTTTATTTAAAATAGTATTCTTTCATGCTTTCCTTTCATGCAACATTTCTCAGAATTTCCTTTGATAGATCATAGTTTAGAATATTTTGATGCAAAACTCTGTTTTCCTAGATGCACTCATTCCATTGCTTGCTTAATTTCCTTGGTTAACCGTCAGTTCTTTTTATGCATAAGATCTCTTTTAGTAGTAGGATACCCTATTATCCATCCCATCCTCCATTTCATCCATTTCCTATAGTTTTCCCAAGTCTTCCCTCAATTCTAATTTAGTTACCTGCATTTTCCATACAACTTCTTCCTCTCCTTAAGCAAATCCAATCATCTTTCTCTCTCCTAGTTATTCTTGGTACACCCTAGGTTCCCTAAAATCTCATTCCAACCTTCATCCAACTTCTCCACCCATTCTCACACCCTCAAAATAGTGAAAACTGCTCTCGTCCTCCTCCTGTAGGCATCTTGTAGTTTCCCTGTTTTCCTCTTGTAGATTTCCTGTGTCCTCCTGTAGATTTTCCTGTAGGGTTTCTTTTGAAGGCCAAGTGTGGGAAAAGCCTCCAGAAGGCCACCTGGGACCTCTTGGGACCCATCCATACCATCATACATCCTCTCAAGTCCAAAAACTACCCTCCAACACTACCTATTCACTACCACTTTCACACACAATAAATTACATGCATGTCAAGTTCACACAAAAATACATAAAAATACAAAAAGATGTTTTTTGCTTATTTACTTCCATAAATAACTTCATTATATGTTGTTTGCTTCCTTGAGTAGGTAATGGCATCCATTTCATGGTTTTGATAGTGCTTTCTGCAAAAGTAGGATTAGTTAGTTAATTAGGGTTTACTAGGTTTTCTTTACATTTCAATCTTTCTCCTTTCTGTAGTTAAAGTAGTGTTTGTAGAGTAATCTTTCTCTCCTTTCATCACACATAGAGATTCTTCTAGAATCCATACAATTTTGCTTGATCTCCTATTTATCTTGCGCCGGCTAACCAAGTGACAACCTGTAGTCAGAATTTGTGCTTGTGCATACAACACTGATGCTTCCAAGTTTGTTACGAACTACCGGGTTGATAAGAGTAAAGTAGGTAGCCCAAAAGTTGTAGCAATATTACTGCAATACTGGTGCCCACCACTTTTTTGCATTGTTGTTGGGGAAGTGTCAGAGTATTCTATGATTACTGCTTTCTTATATTTTCTATTGCAACATTCTCCTAATAGTTTATTTCAACAAAAGTAAACTAGTCATTTCTCTTCATTCAAGTTCTGCATTTCCTTGCTTTCCTCTTAAATTCTGTAAATTTCTTTTCCACAAAAGTAGACTAGTCATTTCTCTTCTTTCAAGTTCTGCATTTCCTTGCTTTCCTCTTCAATTATGTAAATTTCATTTCAGTTAGTTGCAATTTGTTTTGTTCAATCAATTTCAGCTTCTGCAGGTACTATTCCAAAAAGAAACAAAAAACAACCAAAAAATATTTCCTTTCATGCCTCGTAGGAATAGATATAACTCAGGAAAAAAATTTCCCAACACACCCACTACTTCACACAGCCAACCTTCTCTCTTCTTCGGCAACTGTGATCAAGAAAAACCCTTAGGTGAACAACAAGACATATTTGAAGAATATATAGGGAAAGAAGAAGAAGAAAACATTCCTTTGGAGCGAATGGCTAAAAGAAGAAATGCTAGGGGGAATGGAGATAGAATAGAGGGTACCTTTCCCATTCAGGAGACCAATGGGGACACCAAAATGAAGAATATTGGCCCTTTCGCCCTACCTCATTTCCATGGTCTGACTACGGAAGATCCCGACAACTTTTTGTTTGAGTTTATTATTATCTGTCGAACCTATGACTCTAGAGAAGATGAGAAAAAGTTGAAACTATTCCCTCCTACTCTCAAGGATGTAGCACTATGCTAGTTCATTGGGTTACATGGCAATAGCATCATAGCTTGGGCTCAAATGTAGGAAGCCTTTAACAACAAGTATCAAGACTAATGTAGGTCCAAAGATACTAAAGAAGAAATTTTTCGAATGGCCATAGGAAGTGATGAGTCCCTAGAGGACTATGAAGAGATGTTCTAGCTCAGTTACAAAAGGGTCGGGTGTACACTTGACCTTGAGTCTTTGAAGCTAGTCCTGCTCAGGGGAATTTCGGAAGATATTTTAGACACCCTATATCTACTGGCCAGTGGAGACATCTACCAACTATCCTATGAGGAAATAAAGACTATTTTTAGAAACCTTTCTAGAGAAGCCAAAAAGAAAGGTAGGGTGATTCAACCCATAGCTAGTACCTCTTCGTCTAACTCATCCATTAAAGGAGAAAGTGGAAACATGTTGGAAGACTTCAAGAGTGAGATGCTATATTCTCTTGCCATGCAAATGGATACCTTACATATCAAAAGGAAACAAGATGAAGTAGAGAGGGCTTTGGCCATTTGTTTCCCTAGATGCACCAGGAGGTATCCTAGGAATGAATGCCCATTGAACTCTATAGAGGTTTGTTCAGTTTTTGGAGAAAATCATTCTATAGATAAGTGTCCTTCCTTACCTAGACTTAAAGCTATATATCGAGGGGCTGAGGGAGTCACTGAAGAACTCTATTACATAAACCAAAGGAGGCCGCATGGACCTAGACCATACTAGCAGGGGATGAAAGGGACATCTCAAGCATACTAAAACCACAAAGAAGTCACTAGCATACCTTCTTGGCCCCCCCTACTCATCCTTCCTAGTCCACACCTCCTCCTTGGTCCTTTACATCTCAATATTATGCCCAACCAGCCACCCATTCATTTCAATCCTATGCTCAGCCACAACCTTAGTAGAATGCACCTCATCAGGGATGGAGGCCCTAATACGACTCTCTTCCCACTCTTTTGCCTCCACCACTTGCCCAACCACAACCATTGCCTCCTGCTCAACCAAAGCAACCCCAAATGCCTTCCTAGCCAAATCCGAACCTAAACAATAGATAGGCTCAACAAGTGTATAGTGGGGAACCATTATGCCCAAAATATGCTATGGAGATTTAGGAAATTAACTTTTGATTTTGGAAAGTTCTCCCCGATAGCCAACATCCACCAAGGGAGGTTGGGGAAGATAAAGAGGAAAGTGAACCTAAAGCAATTCCACCTTTTCCTAAGAGACTATCTGTGACAACCTAGCCTACCCCAGAAGAAGCTAAACTCCTCGGAGAATTGAAATATTTATGTTTGAAGATACCACCTCTTCAAGCCGTAAAAGATGTGCCTATATACAATAGGTTGATCAAATAGAAGTTCTTTAGGCATCCATGAAGGCGTAATATAGATTCCCCAACCATCAATGTCACAGGTTAACTGTCTGACCTGATGTTAGGGTAGTTAGTCTGTCCAAAATATCTGGACCCTAGAAGCCCAGTAGTTGATGTCCACATCAATAGCACCATGATCCCACATAACTTGATTGATTTGGGAGTTTCCATTAATGTTATGACAAAGGATATAATGATCAAACTTAACCTCTAGGGCTTCTTGAGGAAGACCACGACTGTGCTACAACTAGTCTATTTCTTATTTCTCCAGCCAAAGGCAAAGCTCACTGGGTATCCTCTCATTCTGGGAAGACCATGGTTGGCTACCATCGATGCCTACATCAGCGATTGAGCTAGGAACATGGCCATAAAGAACAGGCATATGTCCAAGCAATTAATCCTATATCCTCCTACCCAACCCTTGCTAGAACGTGATCTACCTCTCTTGTTGGAGGAGGAAGATGAGGATGAATTCTATTCTATACCGCTTTGTGAATTAGAAATCTCCATGGGGGGAAACAACAAGATGAGGATGATATGATTGAAAATATGATTCAGAATCCACCTCCCACTGTATCACCATTAGAGGATATAGTAAGAGAAACCCAAAAAAACCCTTCAACTGATATTTGTGTGCCCGACTCCACTTCTCTCTGTGTTAATAATATAGAGTTCAACCCAGAAAGAACCTTGAAAATCAATCTATCCCTATCCTTTCCTAGGAAAAGGAACTATGTAGCCTGCTGAGAAAACACCTAGATGTCTTCACCTGGAGTTATAATGAGATGAAGGAAGTGCACCCTTTAGTATGGACTCATCATATATACATCAAGGAGGATTGAAATCCAGTCAGGTAGCCTCAAAGGAGGATGAATCCAGCACTTAAATATCTTTTTAAGGAAGAACTGCAGAGATTTCTTGATGGAGGATTCATCTATCCCATCTCTGATAGTGAATGGGTCTCTCCTTTGCTGCTAGTTCCAAAGAAAAATGGTAAGTTGAGAATCTGTCTACTATCGAGAACTGAACAAAGCCACTAAAAGGGACCATTTTACTTTACCTTTCGTAGATCAAGTGTTAGACGGTCTGGTAGGGAAAAATTATTTCTCTTTCCTATATGGGTTTAGTAGGTGCAATCAGATTCAAATCATCCCAAAAGACCAAGATAAGACCAATTTCACTTGTCCTTGGGGTACCTTTGCATATCGGGTCCTTCCTTTGGTTTGTGTAACGCTCCAGCCACTTTCCAAAGAAAGTTATTGAGTATATTCTTTGAATTAGTTCATGATGCAGTAGAGATATACATGGATGAATTTACTCCTTATGGCTTTGACCTTCAGGAAGCTTTATCTAACCTAGGAAAAGTTCTAGACAAGTGTATCGAGATGAACCTATCGCTTAGTTTGGAAAAATGTGAATTTTTGATACCTGAAGGGACAATGTTAGGTCATGCAATATCTCAGCAAGGACTACAGGTGGACACTAACAAAATTTTCATCATCCAAAGGGTCCCACCTCCTCAAAAGGTGAGAGATGTCAGAGGCTTCCTAGGCTTAGTTGGGTATTATAGGAGATTCATTAAAGATTTCAGCAAGCTAGCCTCTCCTTTGTTTGGCCTCTTAGGAAAATATGTTGAGTTCATATGGTTGGAAAACTATAAAGAAGCCCTAGATACCTTGAAGAGCAAGCTCATGACTACCCCAATTCTTAGAAGCCCAAACTGGGCCCTACCTTTCCACATTCATACAGATTCCTCAAACAAATCAATAAGGGCAGCCTTAGGACAAATTGATGAAAAGTTACCTTATGCCATATACTTTAGAAGAAAAAACTTGTCAAAGGCATAGTTAAACTATATAGTGATCAAGAAGGAAATCCTAGCTGTCGTGCATTCCATAAACAAATTCAAACGTTATATCACATGCTATCAAACCTTTTTGCACACTAATCATGCTACAATTAGGTATTTAATGAACAAACTAGATGTAAATTCTTGCATTATTAGATGGTTTCCTTTACTGTAGTAGTATTTTATGGATGGTCATTTCCCAAATTGTTAGAATATGTTGTATCGTGGTCATTGCCCAGATTGTCTATTGACTTGATACAAGTCACATTTGTGATGATTTTTCAAAGAAAAAATATAATATCCAAGAATTACACTTCCGATTAATTGAATGTGTATTAAGCTATATATGTTAAAATTAGGATTTAGTTTAACAAAATTTCATTTATTTTTGCAAATGACCATGGATTTTTTTTGTAAGTATCATTGTTCAATGCATGTTTGAGAATCAAATTATTTTATAAGTATTTATAATTAGTTACAAATGGGTGTTTCATGATGATAGGATTTTAAATGTTTGTGTTTTTATTTTATGTAATGTATTTACTTTTTTGTATTTGCTCTTGTTTGTGTTTCTGTGTCTATGAATTCCAAAACATGCAAAAAACTTTCATTATAATATACCATATGGAAGGTCACTAAAAAAATTGTCTATAAACTTGATACAAACAACTTCTATGATGATTTCAAGAATGCATAGTATCCAATACAAGAGATACACTTCAAATGAATTGAATGCTTTCATTAACCTATCCATGTTCAATTTAATAAAATTTCACATATTTCGGTAATTGACCATGAAACCATGAATGAAAAAGTTTTTTTTTTCTTTTTTTTTTTGGTAACCACCGCTATACGATTCAATGTATGTATGAGAATCATATTCCTTTATAATTATTTTTAATTAATATATTTTTTTCCTCACGAAAAATCTTAATTTTATTAATGAAAATAAAATTACATGTTGTAGATATTGACAATGCATTCAATCATGACAATCAAAACTGGTGATCACAGAGACCAAAAATACAACTCCAAAATAGTCGTAAACATATCACCCTTTTCTCAATTTCTTCTTTTTAACCTTACACCATTCTCCCTTGTAAGGAATGGTCGTTAAAAGCTCTAGCTGGGTCCCTTCATTCATTGTTGGATCTTCTTACTGTATTTCATTTTTGAAGTTGAAATCCTTTAATGTTACTTATTTTGTAACATGTTATACTAAGTAATGAACATTTTTCTTTGTGTGCTATATTTTTGAACTCGAAAACTGTGGCCTTATAATGAGTTTGTGATAAAAAAAAATTTATCATATAAGATATCAACTTTCGTTACATATTTTGTCTTTTAGTCAATCTCATTGTGCATTTATTGTAATTTCAAAAAATTGTGTATTGATAAACAATTATTAGAGTTTTGATTGAAGAAGAAAACACAATAGTTATTATAATAGTTACACACTGAGGAGTTGAAAAAAGTTATATATGGTGATGAACCACCAAATCCTAACAATGTTCGTTTATTTGAAGCGAAGTAATTTGATAATTATTTTTCTATTAGAGAATTAGTGCATAAGAAGGAAAAATAACATGATGTAAAGATTAAATGATGGATTGACCAATAATTTACAAGGTTTTATAATGAAGCAAATGACTTACAAATATTTTATAGCATTTTACGATTCATTAAACAACGCACCAATATTTTACAGTATTTTAGTTTTTAGTAAAATATTCCAAAAAAATGATATATACTTATTGTAGTGTAGTAGGCAATGACCATTAGTTACTAGGAGAAAGGAAAACAAGAAATCACATGAAGATAAATAACATAGGAATAGAAGAAGAGAAACGATGTAAGAGAGAACCAACAGATTATTACTTTATATTATATTGTCTTGAGAAGACAATCACAACAGATACAATGATGCATACATTTCCATATATATCTATATATATATATTATGTCGAGATAATCGCAATAATTTCAGTCAAAACCAATTTAGCCTATCTAACATAGAATCTTGAATCGACTAGAGAGTTGATCGACCTTATAATATCAATTATAGAATTGTTTGGGATGGTCAACTAAGTCGAATAGCCCCTACAACATCTTCCCTACTCTTAATTCATTCTTTATGACAAAGACAAGAAGATTTTGAGTCTTACAAAATTTGTACAAAATTTGATACACCATAAAATAAAAAATGTAAATCCTTATAATGAAATAAAATTTTGTCCAGAAGGGTGTTTGGCTAATTAGAAGATCTAGTTTCGTGGTCAAATAGAACTTCTTGAATTACATCTGCAAGATTTGAAATGTTAATTCCTCTTCTCCTCCCTTCCCTGGCTCACTGATTGGAACACTCAATTTCAAATTCCTGAGTATGATATTGTTGTTCAGAGGAGAGACCAAATCCTAAAAGCTTGGCTCAAAGAAATTGAATTTATGTCATTGTGAAGATGATTGAGATGATTATGCTATTGCAGGTGCTAGTGTTGAAGTGATAGGGAATGTTGTTTGATAAGTATTTGGTGCAAGCACTTGAATATCTTGATCAAATATAGATAATTTCCATGCAAATATACTTTCATGGGCATCAAATGATTTAAAATATCTCAAATATTGTACCTTGTCAGCTAGTGATATGTACCCTGACAATTCTTGATCAACTAGTATTTGATGTTCTATTAGTTTCACTTTATTAACAATTCCATGAAAATAATAAATATAATTTAACTTTATTAATGATTCCATGAAAA
>APFE030348123.1:0-67779 GCA_000404065.3 Pinus taeda
TTATAGGTAGGACAATAGGATGGAAGGTGCAGGGAGCTTATGTACATGTTACAATAGGGTATAAGTGATCAAGATGTGGACTATCATCTCATAGCAGAGGCTTGGTAAGATTTTGGGATAAAATATATGTTATGGATGACATTGGGCTCAAGAAGCTTATCTTGAGGGAGTTTCATGTCAAGGCATATTCAGGTCACCCAGGATATCATAAGAGATTAACAACAGTGAAGAAGTTCTACTACTCACTAAATCTGAAGAAGGAAGTGGCAGAGTTTGTGGCTAGATGCTTGGATTCTCAGTAGGTGAAAGCAAAGTGTAAGCATAGAAGTGGGTTTCTTCAACTGATTCGGATTCCATAGTGGAAATAGGAGGTCATTTCCATGAATTTCATTACAAGTATTTTGAGGACATTGAGATAGCATGATTCTATCATGGTTTTGGTTGACAGGTTGAGCAAGGTAGCTCACTTAATTATAGTGAAGATTACTTATATAGCTAGTGAGGTGGCACATGCCTTCATCAAGGAGATCATGAGATTGTATGGTGTTCCAAAGAATATTGTGTCATACATGGATGCAAAGTTTACTTCCAAGTTTTGGAAGCAGTTGTTTGCATTTTCGGGGAAAAATTTGGCCTTCAATATCGTTTATCATCCGCAGACAGAAAGGATCAACATGAATTTAAAGGATATGTTGAGGATGTATGTTATGCATCAATAGAGGAGGTGGGAGGAGTATATTCCACTCGTGGAGTTTTGTTACAATAATGGTTATCAGGAGTCACTAAGACGAGTTTGTTTGAGGCACTATATGGGCAGGGTTGTAATACTCCCATCAGCTAGAGTGATCAAGTGAGAAGGGTACTTATTGGGCTGGATATGTTGGCAGAGGTGGAATAGGAAATGCAAGTTATAAAGAAGAATTTAAAAATAACACAGGACATGCAGAAGAGTTATGCAGACTATCACAAGGTGTTTAAGGAGTTTTAGGTTGGGTGGTATGTGTATTTGTGCATCAAACCCAAGAAGATCTCCTTGAGTATTGGATCATGTGCTAAGTTGGTACCAGGGTATTGCGGGAAATTCGAGATCCTTGAGAGGATTAGACTAGTGGCCTACAAACTTGCACTGCCTCCTACGGTGAAAGTCCATGATGTTTTCCATGTTTCATTGCTTAAATGATATGTAAAGGATGTTGATCATGTTATTGATTCGTCTATATTGCAAGTGGAACCAGAAGGAGAATTCCATCCGGAACCTCAGTGCATATTGTAACGGAAACAACTCATGCTTCAAAACAGAGCAATTGAATAAGTTAGAGTGCAGTGCAATTACTTTAGGACCGAAGAAGATGCATGGGAGATGGATGATAAGGTGCGGGCTATGTATACTTCTTTTTTTCCAGTGGAGGTAAATGAGTTTTTGGTATGTGTACATATTTATGTATGGTTTCTATTGTAAATACCATAATGAGTATTGTTATAAAGCTCTAATAAGCGGTATGGTTGTCATGTTTTTCATGATGGTTTTTCTTTTGAGCGGGTTGATCATTGTAAATATTGCAACGAGCTAAGTTATTAAGCTCCATAGGTAGTATGTTTTTATGTTTATTGGTTTTGCTGGTTGTAGGTGTCATAGAACACCGAGGAAGATGTTCCCCTAAGGGGGAGGGGTATGTAACAACGTTGAGTTAAAATTTCATGTAATACAGTTAATAAAGGAAAAATAAGACCAAGTCATGGGACACTTATTCCAAGTTGAATGTTGGGAAAAATATCCTAGTGGGCATGACTTGTTGTGTTTATGGCTAAGGGGAAATTGGAAAAGGCAATGACAAAGGCTTTGAAAAGGCAAAGTGGCATTTATTTATGAAAATAAAGGAAATTAGGAGTAAAGGGAGGTGAAACATCATAGGTTGCATTTGAGGAGGAAAATAAAGGAAAATAGTGGAAAATGAAGAAAATTGGAGGCATGAATAATAAAAATACATCAGAGCATAAATTGGTAGATTTTTGTTAGTTTAGTTTTGGAATTAGTCTCAAGAGGATAAGAGCACAAAGAGGAGGAAAGCAAGAAAGCTAAGAAAGGACAAAGAAAACAAAGGAAGGACAATGAAGGGAAAGGAAAGAAAATATCAAGCAAGGAAATGTTGGATTAAGAAGCTTCAATGAGAATACTTGTAGGTAATAGGTTGCATATATGATTTCTGGGCTGGTTTTTGCATGCATGGTATATGCATGTGCTTGTTTGATTTACTTGTTGTTGGTGGCAAGGATTTTGCTAGGTTTTGATAATGCTTTTAGCCTTTCTAGATAACCATGGTGTGATGGGATTATTTCAGAGTTTGATATTTGGATTGTTGGAAGGTTTTGGATCCCAGTGAGGTGGTCTTAGGAAAACCCCAAGGGTTGGGAGTGGAGATGGTTTTTCTTTGGGAAGCCCTCAACAAGTGGGTGGATACAATAAAATTCCTCAAGGGATGGTGAAGGAATTCTGAGGCATCCAAGCTTGGTTTGGTTTTGTGATCTTGCTACCGTTTAGGTGAGATCATAGTATGTAGAGGGTGGAGGTGGTTTAACCTCTAGATTTACTTGGTTATTTATGCATTGGTTTATCCCATGATATCCCACATTCATGCTTGGAAAATGGCATGAGGGTGATTGGCTAAAAGAAAATTTTGGTTCAACTCAATCTATGGTCGAGTGTTATGTGGAAACCCCTGATTTGGTTGGATTTTGCGTATGATTAATAAGAGATAAGTTATCTTGTCTTTGATGAGTAAATGTGCTTTTTATTATGTGGCTTAAATGCTTGTTCTATCATTGTTATCTATCTAGTTATATACTGGTTATAAGCATGGTTATATGATAGATTTATGTATGAATCTGATCACCTTTTAATTGATGAATGCATGTTTAATGAATACATGTCATAATTGGTGTTATATATATATATACATATATATATATATATATAGTGAGAGGGAATCAATCCTTCTTGATAAATCTTAGATAAGTTATCAGTTCCTTATATTGAGATATGCATTAATGAATTGTAGGTTGTATGGTTACCGTGTGTTTGACCAAATTTCAGTCCTGGTTGGGAGGGGCCAGATCAAGACCTTCTTCAAGTTTTTGGTTTGGAGTGTTTGTTTCTATTTTATTCATCCTTCCTAGAAGTTTCGTTGAGTTTTGGGTAGAGGCTTGAGTCCTAGCCCTGCAAAAAAGTGGCTTAGAATTCGGGATCATTGACATAGAACGGAGCAAAAAAATCCACAATCACTAGGAAGTAAGCCTATGGGAGTGACTGGAGGCTTACAGTTGCTTGGAGGCCTTGGAAAGGGGAGCAGATGGGGCTTTAGGTTAGTAAAAAATAGGGTTATCTAAGGGGTTGGACCCCAAGAGGGTTTGGGTTTCTCCTGGAGGTCTTGTAGCACCTAAAGGAAGTTAGTAAGGTCTTGTTATGTCAACTCCATTTCCTTAAGGTCATCTAGGAGATTGAGTCGTGTCATAGTAGCCCCTTAGCTCATGTTTATCCTAGGAAAGCTAGTGAAAGTGAGTAGATATGAGAGGAGGTGTTGTTACATGGTGGTACTAGAGCATGTTTCACTCTCTTTGGGCAATATCTAATACCACAAGGTGGTATCAGAGCGGATTGCGCTCTCGTTAGGTAAAATAAGATGTGTCAAGGTTATGATTGTCATGCATGGGATCATGGTATACAGTTGGTATGGTTGTGCATGATGTTGTTATATTTATATGATTATGATTATATATGTATCATGCTAATGTGGACTAATCTTGCAGATGAGATAAGCCTCCCTTGAACATCAATGATGTATGGATTTTATTTTCGTATCTTTTTTTTTATCTGACATGACATACTTGCAGGAAGAAGAGAATCAAACATGACAGGAAAAATGCTAGACAAAAGTTCTCATGACTCTCCTTACAGATTAGTTGGGCAGCAAGGAGGAGAGAATTCTCGTGGTATAGTAGATATATTGAGGAGTTTGAGGGTAGAGATCAGAAGTTGCAAAGCAAACAATGACAGGTTGGTTTTGGATCGGGAAAGACTTGCAAGGGCTTAGGAGAAGCAGGTAGAAGTCAATGCAACAATTCTTCAGAGCTTGTCAAATATGTAGAGAGAGGGAAAGTTGAGGGACAATCAAGAGCAGAAAGAGAAAATTAATGGAGCCTATGGTAGTAGGTATCGGTTATATGAGGAGTAAGTATTTACTAGAGGATTTCAAGAAAGTCAAGCCACCTACATTCGATGGAGATATGAAAAATCCAAAGATCCAGAGGCATGGTTGCTTGGAATGAAGAAATTCTTTAGATTGCATAACTACTCAGAGAAAATGAAAGCTAAGATAGCCACCTTCAGTCTCAAAGGAAAATCATATATTTGGTGGGAATATGTGAAGAATATCAAGGGAATTCGGGAAGAAGAATTGATTTGGGATGAGTTCGAGAGACTCCTCAAGAAGAAGTACTTGTCAAAGAGGTATTGTGATGAAAGAGCTAAGGAGTTTTTTGAGATGCAGATGGGTTCTATGAAAGATGATGAGTATACTAGAAGGTTCCTGGAGTTATTGAGATATGTGCCTTATCTCAAGGATGAGAAGGCTAAGATTCAAAGATTCATCAGTGGATTGCCAACAATATATAGATGCCGGATTGAGCTTGATGAGCCTAAATCGTTGGAGGACGCCATCCAGAAGTTGAAGCATTGTTATCAGCAGTCAAAGTGCAAAGTTGAAACTAAGCGTGATGTGAAAGGAAATGAGAAAGTTAAAGGGAAATTTCCACCGAAGCAGGGAATACCTCAGGATGCAAGTGAGAAAGAAAATGTTGCTCCTTATAAGAAGTTTAATGAAAATCTTAGACTTTTTTGATCCATAATGATAATGAGATGTCTTTCGAATAAATCCAATCATTAAGATTTGGTTGATGTTCAAACCATCTAATGTGGTTCATCCTCAGGACAAAGGTGAAAAAATCAATCCATCCAAATGTTTAAATAATAGAGATGTATCTGGTTCCAAAGTTAGTTGTTGGGAATTAGCTGTTAAGAATTAGCTATTATGAATTTTCCGTTAAGAAATTTGTTGTTAAATCTATTTATCTATTAATATTATATTAATTATAGAATAAGAATTTTATAAATGTATAGTGAACAATTACATATGAAAACAAGATCAAATTATTCAACAATTTAAAAAAAAAAAAAACAAAAACAAAAAAAAATTAATAATAATAATAATAATAATGGGAAAGTCAAAGAGAAAAGAAAAAAAAAATAGTTAATAATAAATATATTTAGTAATGTTATAAAAAAATAAAAAGTTATTGAATTTATATATTTGTTTATTTATTTTATAATATTAAATTGAATTAAATTAAAATTAAATTATTATAGAATAAAAATTATTTATACATATATAGAAAAATTAGATTTGAAAACAAGATTAAAATTATTCAACAATTATATTAAAACGTCGAAAAATATTTTAATAGTAAAGTCAAAGAGAAAAGAAAAAGAAAAAGAATACACACACACACACACACACACACACACATATATATAGATAGATAGATAAGAATAAAAAATAAAAATAAAATGGATTTTTTTCCATCAGAAGAGAGCATAGGGATCCAACTCCTACTTAATTTCCAACCATCGTCCCTGTTAAGATTAATTGCATGTTTCTCAATCTCAATGACCTCTCTTAGCTTCCTATGATGGAAGTGATCAACCTTTGCGATGACTTAAGAATTCTCAATGTAGACATGGTGTTTGGATTTCACCGCATGTTCAACTAAAATTGAGGAATGACAATGATTGTGCTTAATGTTTGTTTCATGCTTTTGGATTCTTTGGTTAATGGAGTGACCAGTTTCCCCAATGTAGGGAACCCCACATGAGTAAGGGATTTAGTAAACCCCTTTCATGTCTTTAGGATTTACAGGGTTTTTAACAGATATAAGAGAATTTATAATGGTATTAGTGGACTTGAAGGTAGTGAAAATTTTATTCTTTTTAAGAATATGAGCGATCTTATCGGTGGTCCCCCAGATATACAAAATCTGAACATTGGAGATTCGATCAGCACGAGTAGGTTTAACCTTAGAATATTTACTAGCTCTTTGAAAGGCTCTGAGGAATTTCTATATGTTATAGCCATTATTCTCAAAGACCTCCAAAAGGTGTAATTTTTCCTCCTCCAAGTGATTCTCATCATTAATCCTTAGAGTTAGTGGCAAGGGTGTTGAGAGCACCTAGTTTTTGAGTCAGAAAATGATGATAACTGGCATGAAGATCTTGTTTCATGTGTTTTTTTTTGCGAAAAACTTTGTGATAAATAGAAACATCATTCATTCTAGAGAGGAGAATCTCAAGAAAAGGAAGGTGCTTGTCTACCTCGACTTCCATCTTGAATTTGATGGAGTCAGATTGGGAATTAAGATGGTTGAGAAAAAAATCTAATTTATCACGATAATGGGACAGAAACAAACCTCTTCCAACGCTTGGGGCAGAAGGGAGCAGACGTCAAGGCTTTGTTCTCAAAATCTTCCATGAATAAGTTGGAAAGTATAGGGGAAAGAGGAGAACCCATCACAACCCCACAAGTTTGTTCATAGAACTCACCTTGTAAGCTAAGGAAGGTCAAGGTAAGGCAAATACCAACCAATTCGGTTGTGTCATCATCAGTGATCCCAATCTATGATATCCATGGTCTCATGAATAGGGATTTTAGTATAAATGGAAACAAAGTCAAATATTACTAAAAAATCCCTAATATCTAGGCTTATATCCTTCAGTTCTTTAACAAAGGAAGCAAAGTATATAAAAAAGGAATCAACATGATTGACAAGAGGTTTGAGCTTCTGAGCTAGGAATTTAGTAAGAAGATAAGTGGGCCCACCTATTTTGTTAACAATAAGTCTTAGGGGGATCCTAGCTTTATGAATATTGGGAATGCCATATATTATGGGGGTGAGAGGGTTCCTTTGAATAAGATTTTTGCTAAGATGAATAAGAGCATTATTGGATTTTTAGCAGATGCAACTTATTTAGTAACTTTTTAAATAATATTCTTATTGAGTTTAATGTAACTACCATTGTTATAAAGATGGTCCATCATTTTGTTGACATAGTCAGCTTTATCTAAAATAACAATGGCCCCACCTTTATCAGCTTTTAGGAAAACAATGTCAAGGTTATCCCTTAAAGCTTTAAGGGAAAGAAATTCATTTTTGGTAATGTTTATTTTAGGAGGATTAGCTCTCCTAAGCACAATATCACAGTCTTCCGTAATAACCACCTTAACATTGTCAAGAAGATCTCTAATTCCAAATTCAATGTTACAAATGGTGTCATCAATGGGGATCATTTTAGGGGCAAGGGAAAAATTAATACCTTTATCTAAGAGGCGAAAAAAATGATCCTAAATAAAACTAGAAAGATTAATAATATTTTTAAAAATGCAAAGGGAGGATTTATTATTATTATTATTATTTGAGATATTATTATCAAATTTCTTATTATGGTCATTGATGATGTTTTTATAATTATAATAATAATTATTATTGATAGGAATATTATTAGTCAAAGTATTATTTAGGTTAAAGTTATTAATAGAATTGTTTTTAGTCAAATTATTATTTAAATTAAAGTTCTTAATAGATTTGTTTTTATTTTGATTATTATAAATGCATTTATTATCATTGCTTAAATTATTATTTGAATTAAAATTATAATTGGAGTTCTTATTAGAATTATTAAAGTCAAAACTTTGGGAAGAGGGGGAAAATTTTATGGGACCATGGGGGGGAAGAATAGGCTTGTGTGAAACCAAGAGTGATGAAGGATTATTGAGGGCCGAAGAGTGAGATACAAGGGGAAGTTCACTGGAACTAAAAGAGGAAGGGGTGAGTGGACAAGATGAGATAGGAATGGCTTCAAAGGGAATTGGAGGAAGTTCAACATCGTGGGATGGAGCAGGATCAATCACGGGGGCTAGAGGTTTAAACATGGGGATTGGAGAGTCAACCCTAGGGACTGGAGAGTCAACCGTAGGGGAAGGAGGAGGGTCAACAATGTGAAAGGTTGCGAATGCATTGCTAAGGGATGGTTGAATTTTAGGGAACGTAAGCACAGAGGATAGGGAGGAATTGTCAGGCAGGGAGCAGGGAATTGGAAGAGAACAATGGGGTTCCAATAGGAATGGGAGATCGATAAAAAACAAGGAATAAGAAGCATCATCTGAGGATTGAGAATATATATTTCCATTGATCCATGAAGAAGCGTCAAAGACATGAACTCCATTTAATGGTGATTCAAAATAGGAAACAACACCTAGGAACAAATCTTGAGGATGATTGATCGGATCAACATTGGATGGACAAAGTTAATTGAGTGAATCTTGAGGATGATTGGTTGGATCTGCATCAGACGAACATAATTCATTGTTGGAACCATCTTCAGTAGGCATGAGAGTTGAAGAATTTGTCGGTTGATGGAATGAGAGAGATGAGAAGGACTTTGAATTCAGGCTGCATACCCATGGATTAAGTTCAGAGATCTGGTCTACACTGACCTTGTTCATAGATGGAATCGTTGATGCCTAGTCGATGGAGAAGGGAGAAACAATGCCTTGCAACATATTAAATTTGGAAGATTGTTTCCTCTTTGAATTTTCTTCTAAACGTAGAGCTTTCACCGCAGAACAACGATCGATCACTCCCTAAATAATGCCATAGATTTCATTTGCAAGATCTAAATGAATAGATAATAATTTTTGATATAAAATCTCCAAAATTTTCCTCACCCTGCAGATTTATGACCTAAATAACGCTAAAATTGTCTTTAGAAATATATGTTTGTTAATATATTTGTTTAGACGATGTTTGATACGAGTGAAAACCAGAGCCACATATGCATCCCTACATCATTTCATAAATGTAAGATTTTATTTTTTCTTTGAAACTAGTAGATGATCTCTTTCAAACTGATGAACTTTATCTGCCTGGAGAGAAACAACATAGAGTTGATGGTAAAGGGACCCTTGCAGTGTTGGTTATGTGCTAAATATCATCGCAAGAAGTATTTTCCATTATACCAAGGTGGTAGACCTTAGATCTATAGTGCTTAGGAGGCGCAGATAGTTGGGGATGTTGGTCATAGCATTCCTCAGATCTATACAATTGTGTTCAACAAGAAGGGAGATCACCAGACATCCATTATTGAAATTGAAGGTAAGCTCTGTGGTCAATTTATTTCTATTTTTATTGATCTTGGATCTAATTATAATTATTTTAATCCTGACCTGGTGGATGAGTGTGGCTTGGGAAAAGAAGTGCATGAAGAGTCTTGGTTGGTGTAGTTGGTTACAAGTACTAAGAAGAGAGTTCATCATTGGGTAAGAGCTTGTGCATTTGAGTTGAATGATATGCCTACAACAACATATGCAAATGTACTTCCATTGGGATCATATGGTATGCTTTTGGGTATGGATTGACTTTACCTTCAAAGGACCAAGGTAGATTGTTATGACAAGGATATTGAGTGCTTGGATGATAATGGGTAAAAGAGAATCCTGTAGGGAAATAAGAATCCTACATCAATGAGGATGGTCACAACTATGCAGGTTAAGCACAGTTGCAAGAAAGGGTGTGTGACGTTTGCAGTTCATATTTCCAGTGACAAGGGTAAGGATGTTGAGGATGCATAAATCTTCAAGAGGCGCTCTGTATTACGACAGTTTCAAGATGTGTTTCCAGAGTTGCCTCACCATAGGGAAGTGGAATTTTCTATTGAGTTGGTACCAGGGGAAGCACCAGCATCAAAAGAACTATATAGGGTTAGTACACTGGAGTTAGTAGAGTTGAAGTTGCAGTTGAAGGAAATGCTTGAAAAGGGATACATTAGACCAAGTGTATCATCTTCAAGTGCACTAGTATTTTTCATCAAGAAGAAGGATGGTACTCTCAGGTTGTGCATTGACTACAAACAATTTAACAAGGTGACGATCAAGGACAGGTACCCATTGCCAAGGATTGATGACTTGTTTGATCAGTTGAAGGGAGCAGTAGTGTTCTCGAAGATCGATCTAAGATAAGGATATCATCAAGTACGCATCAAAGAATAAGACATCTACAAGACCTCCTTCAGGAACAGGTATGGGTATTATGAGTTTGTTGTAGTTCCATTCAGTTTGACTAATAAACCAACTACTTTTATGTGCTTAATGAATAATGTGTTTCATCTTTATCTTGACAAGTTTGTTCTTGTATTCATTAATAACATCTTGATATATTCCAAGAATGAGGAAGAACATGTCGAGCACCAAGAAACAATGTTGAGATTTCTAAGAGAGCATTAGTTGTATGCTAAGCTTAGTAAGTGAAATTTCTTTCAGACAGAGGTGCATTACTTGGGACATGTCTGCAAGGAAGGTATAACAGTAGATCTAGAAAATTTAAGAGCTATCGTGGAGTGGGAAGTTCCTAGCAATGTGGATGAAGTCAGATAATTCATGGGATTAGGAGGTTACTATAGGAGGCTCATCAAGAAATTTTCACGCATTTCATATCCTATTACATAATTGCATAGGAATGGTAATAAATTTTAATGGACATAGGAATGTGTAGCCATTTTTGAGCAATTGAAGAAGTTTTTGACGAACGCCCCATTTCTTAAGATTGGAGATCTGGATAAAGAGTTTGTGGTGTGTATAGGCACTTGCAAAAGAGGATTTGGTTGATTCCTTATGCAAGAGGGACACATGGTGTGCTATGAGTCCAGGAAACTAAATGAGCACGTGCAGAACTATGTGACTCGTGATCTTGAGTTGGCAGCTATTATTCATGCCTTGAAGATGTGGAGGCAATATCTTCTTGGCAGGAGGTTTGTATTGATGAGTGATCATAGCTAGTTGAGATATCTGTTTGACCAACCGAATTTGAATGCCATGCAGGCTAGGTGGTTGGTCATGATCAGTGGGTTTGATTTTGATATTATATACATTAAGGGTAAAGAGAATAGGGTTGCATATGCTCTCAGTAGAAGAGGACATGTGAACCATGTTGTAGCTATGAGTTCGTACGTGACAAATTTACAGGCTCAAATCTTACAAGTAGGACAACAAGATGGAAGGTACATGGAGCTTATGCATAGGTTACAACAAGGTATAGGTGCTTAGGATGTGAACTATCATCTCAAGGTAGATGGATTGGTGAGATTTAGGGACAACTTATATGTGTCAGATGACAGTGGGCTGAAGAAGATTATCTTGAGGGAGTTTCATGTCAAGCCATATTCAAGTCACCTAGGATATTGAAAGACGTTAACAATAGTGAAGAAGTTCTACTACTTGACAAATATGAAGAAGGAAGTGGCAGTGTTTGCACCTAGGTTCTTAGATTTTCAGTGAGTGAAAGTAGAGCGTAAGAATCTAGGTGGGTTGCTTCAGTCGATTTTGATTCCAGAGTGGAAATGGGAGGTCATTTCCATGGATTTCATTATAGGTCTTTTGAGGACATCATGACAACATGATTCTATCGTGGTTGTGGTCGACAAGTTGAGCAAGGTAACTCACTTCATTCCAATGAAAACTTCTTATTCAGCTAGTGAGGTGGCATAGGTCTTCCTCAAGGAGATCATGAGATTGTATGGTGATGGGCCTATAAATTAAACATAAATTAAGGCCCATATAACCATCCTTCAACACATTACACCTATATTTTTTCATTATATAATGTATTTTTAACTTTAATATGTTCGTTATGAAGGTTTGTCGATAAATTCATATTTGTGCTTAATAATATTTATTTTTGTGGAATATTGTGAGAATATTGGGCAGATTATGGAGATTTGGAGGAGGAGATAATCTAGGACCTGCTCCCTACTACAGGAGGATCAATATTAAATAATAAATCAACAAGATATTCTAGAATTATGGAATAGATTGTGGAGCTCCAATGGTTGAGAAAATCTAGGAATGTGTTCCCTGTTATTTAATGCACATTCCTAGTATTGAGAGTCAGATCCACTATTCAAGGGATTTGGGTGGGGACGACTTCCTCCTTTCATGGAGAATAATTCCTAATCATTTTGTATAAGTACCAAGTCGAATTTTCCTCTAGAGGTGAATTTTTATTAGTCTTATTATGGAGAGAACTCATATTTCTGTAGCTCCACTGTCATTTCTTGCAAGGATGTAATTGTATTAATGGAAATAATGAATATTAGTGACATGTTTAGCTTCTAAATATTGCTCTCCTCCATAGGAATCTGAGTTTCCTTTGGATTGGCAACCCCAGGAGCATCAGATCCCTTTTGTATCATTTACTTCTCTTCTTCTCACTTCTTATTCACATGCATCTCTTGTTCTTGTTTTCTATTTCTACATTTAGTATTAATGATTTCTTGTTGTAGGAGTGGGTTAAATGGTTGAAGTAAGCTATTTTGCAGGATCAAAATCGTCATTTCATAATTTGAACAACCTTTGAAGGTCATAGTAATCATTGATTTACTTGGATTAGCTTGCATATTCGCAATTATAGATTTCTGGAAGTCCCTTGTGGAAAATAACACTAAATTAATGCTATTTTTTAAAGCATGCTAACGAGCTTAAATCAAGTTTATTCCACTTTAATTAGATCAAAAAAACATTATATTTAATAACAAAAATCACCACATTTCATTTTCACTTGATTAGGTTAGACATTTGATAGATTTACTAGCTCACTAGTTGTCGAATTTCTAGATTTTAGACTAGTAATTTTCTGCCATTTTTTAGCATGGGTTAACAAAGGTATTTTTGAGTGATTCCACTTGGAATGGAGATCTAAGACATCCTAATAAATAAATAAAAATTTCCCATCCAATTTGGATTTGATTTGGTTGGTCATTAGGTGAATTATAACTCCCTATAGCAAATATGTTGTTTCTTGTAATAGCCTTCCAACATGCTTATACTTGCCTAGATTCACTAAAGAAGCTTGGTTATTGTCCCTTAGGGTTGAATCAAGACGCCTAGGCTCTAAATAAATTATTAGGGAAGACTAAATACCACTTAGGACTTGCCTCTTTACCCATGCAAACCATTTCAGCGATTTCGGCTAATGGACATATTTATGAAATCGATAATACAATGATGATTGCCACATCCAATGAACTCTGTTAATGGATCTAAACTCTTTGACATTTAATGGTTGAAATTTAGTTCATCGTCCTTAATTTATGAAATTAGAATAGGTTTCTTTCCTTGTATTTTCTTTCTTGCAATAGGTTAAGGTTGCCATTTTGAGCATTTCATTTTCTGCAATTAGTTTAGGTTTTGATTTCATCACATGCACTCCATTACATCATGACAGAGAAGGAAGGGCACATTGTATGTTGCACATATAGTGTCGATACCTCTTAGTTTTTTATGAATCCCGAGTTGATAGTTAAAGTCAGTAGCCTTGGGAGTTGCAACATTCTTGTTGCAATACCGAGGTTCATCACTTTTTGGCATCGTTGCCGGGGAGGTGACAAAGTATGCATTGTTTTCTTCCCTAGTTGATCCATTTTTTTTTTTTTGCAAAAACAAAAAGAAAAGATTTTCATTAGGCATATTTCATTTCAAAAATAGAAAAGTGCATTGCATTAGTGCTTTCATCCAATCATAAAAACAAAAAAATTCTCCAACACCAACCCACCCTACCATTTGATCATGTGGTGTAGTAAGAGCCACATCACCATCCACTTTTGCACGTAGAAGAAGAAGAGATGGAAAAGAATGTAGAAGAAATGGATGGTGATGATGACAATGAGGAATATCCTCTTGGATTTCCCATTCAAGATACTGATGTCAATGTGAACATGAAGAACATCCCTCCATCTTTTCTTCCAAACTTTCATGGTATGAGGTCAGAGAATCCGGAAACCTTTCTCTTTGAATTTGAAATCCTTTGTAGATCTTATGGTTACTTACTAAACACTAAAAAGTTGAGATTGTTTCCAGAAACATTGAAGGATAGATCTCTTAAATGGTTCATGAGTTTAGGGACTAATTCAATAATATCATGGAATGATATGCAAAATATATTTCTAGAAAAATACAAAGATCGTGATCTTAAAGAAGAAATATTTAGAATGAATAAAAAGAAGATGAGAGACTTGAGGATCTAATAGAGAGGTTCATGTATAATGTTAAGAGAGAAAAGCTACATTATTTAGGATCCAACACACTAAAAACCCTCTTACTTAGAATAATTAGGGATGAATGGATTGATCTCCTTGATCTCATGAGTAAAAGTGACGTATACCAATTATCATTTGAAGAAATTTTTGAAACATCCAAACACATATCAAGAGGAAGGGCAAGAGTAAGTCAATCAAAATCAAGACCGGTAAGTCAAGCTAAACTTAGAAATTTGTTTGCTGACTTTAAAACATAAACTCTTAGCAATCTAACCAAAAAAGTAAAAATGTTAAGAATACAAAATGAGCAAAAAGGAGATGTCGATATTTGTGTTGTCCATGCAGAATCACTTGATGTTAAATATTGCCCCTCATTAATAAGGTTGAAGGAAGTTTACCAAGAGGACAATGAAGCAAGTCAATTTCCAATGCAGCTATGTTATGTAGCTCCAGGAGGACCATGGTAGCTTATTCAACCTGATATGATGCAAGAGCTTAATTCAAAATTTCAAGCTAACACACATCCATCTCAAAGTAATCGTAACACACCCTTTCCTTGGAACCCTTGGCCATCTCAACCCCAAAACCAATCTTGGAAACAAGGTTGGAAAGGAACTTATGGAAGCCATCCACAATATCCTCAATATTTGCCTCAATATCCTCCATACCCAACTCCATGTTATCCCTACCATTCACCTCCAGTACAACCACAATCCCAACCACATTGATCTCAAATGTCCACTCCCACTCAACTACCTGTACCACCATTTCCAAACCCATACAATGAAGTAGATCAGCCCACTTACAATGTTGAGGTACAACACTTCCAAATATTTACTTTTGATCTCAATGGTATTCATCTCAACTCAGGAATAACATTACAAAAAACAGATTCTCTTGATGTCATTGAAGGATATGTAGAAAAAGAAGATTCAAAAGAGAAGGAAAAAAGATTCATGGGAAACACTTGATGAAGAGTAGGCATCAAAATCAAATGATTAAGAAATCTCCCTCATGATTACCACCAAATGCTCCATGTATTCAAGAGAACAATCAACAAAAATAAGAAGATCTGAATTCCATGGAAGAAGAAGACATCTAAGATGATCCAAACCAGCAAGTGAACCAGGGGCATCACAATTATATTGAGGTTTGGTTCCAAAAAATCAACAAGATGGAGCATCACTCTCTTCTTCAATTGTGCTTGATATTTTCAAAGTCAAAGCATTTGGTCTCTAAAATTCAGGTACATGTCAAATCATATATTTCAATCCTACACATCAGTTTATCTATCATCTTGATGTGCACATGGCTCTATTGGAAATATTCCTACACTTGAAAATGATTTTGTTTTTTTCAAGTAGAGTAGGATAGAAAAAGAAATGAAAAATGAAAAATAAGAGAAAAAAAAATAAAAATATCAAGTGAAAACCTCATTTGAGGCACCTAAGATTGGCTCATTGATTGAAAACCTCCATGAGGTGGTCAATGGGTTGGAAAAAATAAAAAAAAAGAGAGAAACATAAAAGATCTTAGATGAAAACCTCCTTTGAGGCGCCTAGGCAGACCTACTAGTTGAAAACCTCATTGAGGCAGCTAGTAGGCCTAGAAGAAAAAAAAGGAAAAAATAAAAATCTTTGCTCTGTGTATCTCCCTGATGAATATAGGTGCTCTCCAACATATGCAAGCAACAAAAACAAGTTGGTACCAAAGAAAAGAAATTAATTGGTCAAAATTCTAGTCAAAGGAAGTTAAATTTGGACTTTCTCCTCCTTTGCTCAAATGCTCCAGAAGGGCCAAGGTGATGCCAATCCATCACCCTCATCCATTTCCACCATCCACTTGTTATTCCCAAGCTTTTACCACTCATTTCCTTGTTGTCCTGAAATACTACAAGAATGCTCTATTTTACTGTAGGAAAAAGAAATACATAGAGCATAAAACTATTTTTGTCATATCTTGAAAACCATGCATCCATTTTCCAAGTTGTTTCAAGGGGAGATGCATATGGATGACGGTAATATGCTCAAGCGATTTCAGCAAATTATAGTGCACATTTTGGGAGAAATCGACCTCCATCACATACAAACATTTTTAAATTTTCTCGATATTTGTGCATCCATTTAAAAAGTTGTTTCATGGGGAGATGCATATGGATGATGGTAACATGCCCAAGAAATTTCAGAAACTTTCAATGCACGGTTTCCAAGAAATCGACCTCCATCAACCTCAGCCATTTTTATTTTTTTCTCGATATTCATGCATCCATTTTCCATATGTTTTTTATAAGGATGTGCACAAGGATGATATAAACATGCTCAGAAAATTTCAGGTCAATCCATTCTATAATTTGGGAGATATGGACAAAACAGGATTACTACACAGTTTCCTGTAACACTACAGGTGTCCTAGTTTACTACAGGAAATAGGTTCCTAATAGTGGAATAAGGTATAGGGAAGGTGAACATCACCCATGGCCAAGCCCATCACTCCAAGAAGGTAGAATTTGAATAAGATAACTTGCTCATGGTAACTAGAAGACAGGGGTTCAAAATTACCAAGCTATGAAGACTTGTGTAGAAGAAAACAAAGGAAATTATCACCTCCATAGGACCATGGATCGATCATCAACTCAGAAGAAACATACATGTCTCTCCAACAACCAACAGGTAGGTACAGGCAGGCAATATTCTTAACCTCTTCTCTTGAGCATATTATAGTTAGAAATTTGTTGTCAATGCATAAAAGATGATATTTTATATGCTAAGGATGGGTCAGTAGTCTTGATCGCCTTCAAATAGTTAATTGCAGCTCACTCCTTCACTCATGCAATGTGGAAAAGCCAAATTTGGAAGGGTGATGATTTCGAGGAATGGGGACAATAGTTAAAAGAAGAAATTTCTGCAAAGTCCAAGTCACCACAACACTTCAATCCCTTCATCCACTTCATATCTACTATCCATCCATCATTCATCCATCCCATTTCATAAGAAAAAAATAATAGTTTTCAAGAACAAACCCTACACTCTGTCTCACCCTGAAAATTTCTTAAAAAAAACACATAGAGCATATCCTCTCCATTTTTACAAACCTACACTACTCCCTTTGAGCCCTAGCATCATCATCCAAACCCTCTACATCATTTCTCATCACTCCCATACAGTTAGAAGACCATGAAAGAGGAGGAATTACTGCTATAGGGAGGCAGAATGCTGCTACAAGAAGGAAGAAATGAGAAAATTGTGCTAAAACCCAAAATGGTAGTGCCTAAGAGAGACCTAATCAAAACAGAGAAATACAAGGCCGTTAGGCAATCATCTAGGCCACAAAAGAGAAGAAGAAAGAAAAAAAAGGAAAGAAGACATTCACCATCAAAATAGAACTCTAACTGCAGTGATGAAAAGAGGCTTCCAAGAGGTCTCTAATCTCTTTCTAGCTTTTGTCCAAGGCCTAAAAGATGTTATAGAAATGGGAGAAAGCCATAGAAGTCATGTTGAGGGCCTACCCTAGGCTCAGAATATCATTTCTGCTCAAAACAAGATTAAACAGGGTTTCTTGTAGTACTATACGAACAGTTGTAGGGTTTCCTATAGTGCTATAGGCACTGCTAGAGGGTTTTCTTTAGTTAGCATAAGAATTACTAAAATATGTCCTAATTCTCATGTAAAGGCATTTGTAAGGTTTCATAGGTGTCCAAATGGTGGAAAAATGTAGAATAAGGGTGGAAAAGGATGCAGAAGACCTTGCCAAACCGAAAAACATTCAAGAAAACTTCTTGAATAAGGGGAAGAAGGCATGCTAATGGTCTCAAGAAACACTACGATTTTTTTTATGCACAAACAGTTTTGGAAAAATGAGTGAAAATGGAATGAAGGTTTCAAGGGATAGGGTATGAGTGAAATGGATTTACAAGCCAACGGAGTTCACTTGCAAAGAGGAATGTTATGTTTTTTTGCTTGAAAGACTATTAAACAATCATGAAAAGAACAACTGCATTTTTGTGCTTGTCCTTGCAGAACTTACAACCAAGATTCTTAAAAGAAAGAACTGAGGAATGCACAAGAGGGAGGCCACTAGGGCCATGAATGAGGCACATGAGGTCACTAAGTTGCTCAGATGATGAGCAACACTTTCAGCAAGGGGTATGATGGACCTCTAAAGTAGACATAAATTAAGGCTCATGCCTCTAAATTAGACATAAATTAAGGCCCATCGGACCATCCTTCAACACATTAAACCTTTCTTTTTGCAATAGATAATGTATTTTTAACTTTAATATGTTCATTAGGAAGGTTTGTGGATAATTTCATATTTGTGCCTAATATTATTTATTTCTGTAGATTATTGTGAGAATATTTCACAGATTATTGAGATTTGGAGGAGAAGATAATCTAGGGACTTTCTCCCTACTACAGGAGGTTCAATATTAAATAATAAATCAACAAGATATTCTGGACTTATGGCACAGATTGTGGAGTTCCAATGATTGAGAAAATCTAGGAATGTTTTCCTTGCCATTTAATGCATATTCCTAGTATTAGGAGCCAGATCCACTAATTAAGGGATTTTGGTGGGGACCACTTCCTCCTTTCATGGGGAATGATTCCTAATCATTTTTTATAGCTACCAAGTTGATTTTTACCCTAAGGGTGGAACTTTATTAGTCTTCTTGTGAAGAGAACTCATATTTTTGCAGCTTTACTGTCATTTCATGCAGGGATGCAATTGTATTGATGGAAATAATGAAGATTGGTGTCATGTTCAGATTTTAAATATTGGTCTACTCAATAGGGCTCTAAGTTTCCTTGGTCTTGGCCATCCCAGGATCCTCGATCCCTTTTGTACCATTTACTTTTCTTCTTCTCACTTCTTATTCACATGCATCTCTTGTTCTTGTTTTCTATTTCTTCATTTTGTATTAATGATTTCTTGTTGTAGGATTGGGTTAAATGGTTGAAGTAAGTTATTTTGCAAGATCACAAGTATCATTTCATCATTTGAACATATTTGGAAGCTCATAGTAATCATTGAGTTACTTAGATTAGCTTGCTTATTCCCAAATCTAGATTTCTGGAAGTCCCTTGTGGCAAATAACAGTAAATTTATGCTAGTTTTTAGAACATGCTAACGAGCTTCAATCGAGTTGATTCCACTCGAATTAGATCATAAAAATATTCTAGTTAATAACAAAAATTACCCCATTGCATTTTCACTTGATTAGGTTAGACATTTGATACATTTACTACCTCACTACTTCTTGAATTTCTAGGTTTTAGACTAGTAATTTTCTGCCATTTTTTAGCATGGGTTAACAGAGGTATTTTTGAGTGGTTCCATTTGGAATAGAGACCTAAGAAATCCTAGTCAATAAAAATAAAAATAAAAAATCCCCATGAAATTTTTATTTGATTTTGTTGGTCATTCGGTGAATTATAATTCCCTATGGAAAATATGTTGTTTCTTGTAGTAAACTACAGGAAACCCTGTAGTAGCCTTCCAACATGCTTATACTTGCCCAGATTCACTCAAGAAGCTTGGTTATTTTCCCTTAGGGTTGAATCAAGACCCCTAGGATCTAAATCAATTATTAGGGAAGACTAAAGACCACTTAGGACTTGCCTCTTTACTCATACAAAACATTTCAATGATTTGGGCAAATGGACAAATTTATGAAATGGATACTACAATGATGATTGCCACATCCAATGAACTATGTTAATGGATATAAACTCTTTGAAATGTAATGGTTTACATTTAGTTCATCATATTTACTTTATGAAATTAGAATAGGTTTCTTTCCTTGTATTTAATTTCTTGCAATATGTTAAGGTTTCCATTTTGAGCACTTCATTTTCTGCAATTAGTTTAGGATTATATTTCATTACATGCACTCCATTACATCATGACAGCGAAGCAAGGGCACATTGTATGTTGCACATATAGTATCAATACCTTTTAATTATTTATGAATCCCAGTTTGATAATTAAAGTCGATAGCCTTGGGAGGCACAGCATTCTTGTTGCAATACTGAGGCTGATCATATGGTGTTGTGAAGAAGATTGTATCGGATAGAGATGTGAAGTTCACTTCCAACTTTTGGAAGGAGTTGTTTTCAGGTTTGGGGAAAAATTTGGCCTTAAATACAACTTATCATCTGCATACATATGGATGTACAGAGAGGGTCAACAAGATTGTAGAGGGTATGTTGAGGATGTATGTTATGCAACAATAGAGGAGGTGGGAGGAGTATCTTCCACTAGTGGGGTTTTCTTACAATAATGGTTATTAAGATTCATTGAGGATGAGTTTGTTTGAGGCACTATATGGGTGGGATTGTAATACTACCATCAGCTGGAGTGACCCATTGAATAGGGCATTTATTAGACTATATATGTTGGCAGAGATGGAATATGAAATGAAGGTTATAAAGAAAACTCTAAAGATAGTACATGATAAGTAGAAGAGTTATGCAAACCAACACAAGGTGTTTAAGGAGTTTTAGGTTGGGGAGCATGTATATTTGTGCATTAAGCCCAAGAAGAGATCCTTGAGGATTGGATCATGTGCCAAGTTGGCACCACAATATTGTAGGCTTTTCAAGATCCTTAAGAGGATTGGACCAGTGGCCTACAAACTTGCACAACCTCCTAGAGTGAAAATCCATGTTGTTTTCCATATTTCATTGCTTAAAAGATATGGAAAGCTTGTTGATCATGTCATTTATTATTGTGTATTGCAGGTGGAACTAGAAGGAGAATTCCAACTGGGACCTCAATGCATATTGCAATGGAAAAAACTCATGCTCCAGAACAGAGCAATCGAGCAACTTAAAGTGTAGTGGAAGCACTTTGGGCCCGAAGAAGCTACATGTGAGATGACTGATCATATGTGGACTGTATCCTTCATTGTTTGTCAGTGGAGGCAAATGAGTTTTTGGTATTTGTACATATTTATGTATGGTTTCTATTGTTAACACTACCATGAGTTGTGTTATAAAGCTCCAATAAGTGGTATGGTTGTCATGTTGAGATGTTTGTCATCAAGGCTTTGCTTTTGAGTAGGTTGATCATTGTAAATATTGCAACGAGCTAAGTTATAAAGTTCCATAGATAGTATGTTTTTCTTTTCATCGGTTTTGTTGGTTGTAGGTGTCATAGAACAACAAGGATGGTGTTCCCCTAAGGGAGAGGGGTCTTTAACAGCCCTGGGTTAAAAGTTCATCTAATAAAGTTAATAAAGGACAAATAAGACCAAGGTCATGGGACACTTTATTGAACCTAAATGTTGGAAAAAAATATCCTAGTGGGCACCACTTGTTGTGTTTATGGTTAAGGGGAAATTGGAAAAGGAAATGACAAAGGCTTTGAAAAGGCAAAGTGACATTTATTGGCAATTATTTATGAAAATAAAGGAAATTAGCAGAAAATGGAGGTGAAAGGTCATATGTTGCATGTGAGGAGGAAAATGAAGGAAAATAATGGAAAATAAGGAAAATTGGAGGTATGAATAATAAAAAGACATCAAAGCATCAATTGGTAGCTTTTTGTTAGTTCATATTTGGAATTAGTCTCATAGAGGAGGAGGAAAGAAAGCAAGCTAGGGAATGACAAAGAAAGAAAAGGAAGGACAATAAAGGACAAGGAAAGCAAAGATCAAGCAATGAAAGGTTGGATCAAGTGGCTTCAGCAGGGATATTTGCAACTAGCAGGTTGCATGTATGATTTCCTAGCTAGTTTTGGCATGCATGGTATATGCATATGTCTTTTGTTTATTTTCTATCCGTGGCAAGGATTTTGCCGGGTTTTGACATTGGTTTTAACCTTGCCTTTCCATTTCTGTATAGCCATGGTGTGATGGGATTATTTCTCGATTTGAGCTTTCAATTGTCATAAGGTTTTGGATCTGGGTGAGGTGGTCTCAAGAAAATCCCAAGGGTTGGGGGTGGATATGGTTTTTCTCCTGGAAGCCCTCAATAGGTGGGTGGAGACAAGAAAATTCCTCAAGGGATGGTGAAGGAATTATGAGGCATCCAAGCTAGGTTTGATTTTGTGATCTTCGTACCGGTTTAGGTGAGATCACTGTATGGTGAGGATGGAGGTGGTTTAACCTCTTGATTCGCTTTGTTATTTATGGATTTGTTTATCACATGAGATCCCACATTCATGCTTGGAATATGGTACGGGGTGATTATCTAAAAGAAAGATTTGGTTCAGCTCAATCTATGGTCGGGTGGTACATGGTGTTGAATGATCTAGGGCCAATGTAGTATTAATGTGATTCTTCTTGACTTGATAATTATTTGTGATGTGTTTTACGATTTATTCTTAACATAGTCTTCATTTGTTATTATTAGAGTATGTCTTCGTTAGTTCATCAAATATCTACCAAAACAAAGAGACAAGAACACAAGATGTTTGGCTTTTTTTCTAGGGCCAAAACCCCGTGCAAAATTCTTCCTATAGAGATTCCAATTGACAAATACCAAGACCTTCACCCTTGACATACTATGCCACTCCAAGACCACGACACAAATCCTCTTCTTTGTCACTACTAAGATCATCATCATCATAGTTGTACCATACCGTTCCTTCATCTAGATCACTGTTGCACCTTGATTGTACCTTACCAAATATTTTCATCATTGTTGCACTGAGATCATTTCTATACCACTGATCTCCTCATTGAGACACCAACGAGACTATAATAGCATTTATGTTGGGATCATGACAGTAAGCCAAGATATAGTATATCACTTTGATCACAGAGATCCGAGATATAGTGTATCATTGTGTGATCATAGAGATCCGAGATCTTTTTTATCATACATATGAATGAGAGTATGACTACATTGTATGCCGAGATAGTGAGTGAAGAGACCGAGTCATTATCTCTGCAATACCCATTCTAAAACATAGAGACTATTACCCATCCATGAACCTGAACTACTGATCTTGTCTAAAGTGACTATACCACTATACTTGATCAAGATTCTTGTACTCTTGTAACCATCCAAAGTTTTTTTCTTCTGTCATCATCCGAAGTTGTAGAGAGTTTTGAGTTTCTGTGTTTCCTCTGGTGACTTTAGCCACTTATTTATAGTATTTAGGTCTCTGTAAATAAGCTGACCTATTAGGGTGAACCGATGTGTCCCTATTTCTAAGCCAATTTGTCATTAATATTCATTTTGAGGCCGACTTAACTGTTTTCTTCATTGTTTTGCAAGAAGACTTATTCGTGCTAGTTTTTGGAGGATTGTGCTTAGTCTTGGAGGGATGCTCTAGGCTTGTATACATTTTACATAATTTCATGAAGAGCTCCTTATTAATGACTTTGACTCTTTGACCTTAAATATAAATCCTAAGGCTCTCAATGACAGCCATCTATAAAAACTCTTGCTCATGAAACCCATGCAACAAGGAATAATAAATTTATTTTCTTGTTTTACAACAATCATAATTACAATGTCATGAAAACCGAACCTAGTTACATTTTCTTCAACACTCCCTCTTAACTAGGTAGGCATTCACGATGGTGCTTGGTCATTCTCAATCTGAGGAATTTCTCATAAGAAGAATCAAATTGGTAATCCCATCTGTATAACATAATATCAATCAACATTGTCATAGTTTAAGGCCTTGACTAACAACTCCATCTCTCTACGAGACCATGAGCTACAATGTTGGAGAGACCAATGATTTATGAACACCTTCATCATTGTCTCTCAAGGTTCATACCCACTCGGGTGTTCATTGAGTATGACCTTCTAGGACTATTCTTATCTCGGGTTCCCAACCCTCAAAGAATATCGGTCCTCTTGCCTACTCTTATCTTGGATGCCCTACACATCCTCAAAGAGTATCAGATGTTAGATGATTACCCAACCCTACATTATTTATTCCCAGGTGAAGAAGAATGATGTGTCTATCATGTGTCTACATTTCCATTCATGGCCTTCATCTATACTTATGGTTGTTAGTCGTGGTCTAGTGCATGACACATGAAATAGAAAAACACAATTGTCACTCCTTTGTAATCAGGGGTGATTTAATTCAAACTCCCTCTTGATCAAGGAACTGTCAGAGATCCCTCTTAGTTGGGGACTCTTCTATATATCAACAACTTCTTCTTCATGGATACTTCAGTTGCTTGATCGAATTCTCTCCTTGATGTCATGAAATTTAGTTGAACTTCTTCCTTGTATGGTATTAGCCATCCATCATTTTCCTTCTTAGTTTGTTATGTCGTTCCTTTCTTCATGGAATGTGGCCTTCTTGATACATGTTTGGAACTTTTGTCATATGGATACTTCTTCCTCATCATGTTTCTTTTAGGAATTTCCATCCACCACATGAATGCTAGTTGTACTTTTACTTACAACTCTTGTGCCAATAGCCCTTTCGAGATGGATCTTCATCATGGCATCTTCCTGTAGGTATCAACATCCTCCATACATGTTGACACATCTCTCAAAGATAACCATTGTCAAGAGCCTTCATATTTTTCAGACTTTCATCATAGTTTTCATATCTTTCCAAAAAATTTCCTAGTCAAATATTCTTGGTTTTTTGGATGTTGATCGCCTTCATCATGGTTGCATATCTCACGGTATTGTCCTTCCTCACACATTCCATTTCTAGGAGCTTCAGTGATAGTTTCTTAGTCAGTTTCTTAGTCAACTACCTCATACTTGATATGATGACATATTATGTTGATTTCATCTAGTATGACTTATGCCTTCCTGCATTCTTTCATTGGAAAATATAATTTTTCTCTTGATCATGCTTCTCAAGATAGAAGTAATGATCCATGTTACCTGCAACCATATGAAATGACATTATAATATTAAATACAAGCATACATACCACATTTTACTTGTAGGTCATCTAGGCTTCTTCCAACAGCTTCCTTGATTGAAAATATCTTCATTCCCTTGATCTACTTCATGTCATCACACCACCATACCATGAATTCCATAAGTTGGATTTCCTGTTGAAACATTTTCTTCCTCTCTAGATTAGTGAACCCTATGATGAGGATTGAATCCATCAAAGAACCTTGAGGATCTTGCATATCCCCATCTCACAGATGTTTCCTTTTTTCCTTGATGTATGATGAGCCTTGTCCTAGATGACATCTATCTTTCCTTCAATGTTCAATGAGATTCCCAAGAGTTATATCCTTCATGTTCGAATGCCATGGATTTTGTCCCTTTTGTCCTTCATGATTCCCATGGTGATGTCAAGAGCTCTTGCTTCTAATGCTTCCATGATTCCATGATGCATCTTATTATCATTGTCATATCTTATAATACAAGATCTAGGAGATTATGATAGGACCTTTTTGTGAGGGGTACTATCTTACTCATAGGAGACATTTGTTACTCCCTCTTTCCTTGCCCCTTTTCTTTAGCTTCCTCCATATTTCAATGATATGAGCTTCCAAAATATTTATATAGCATTGAATCTTAACTATACTTATTTTGTCTTGTTTTAGGACCAACCTTGCCTTCCTTTTATCCACATGGTTGAGTTCTTTTAACCTTCAATATTTTTTCCATCAAATTCTCCTTCTCTATCTTGCATAGAGACTACAAGTTGCAGAATGAGGTGACCTTCTTGTTCATCGATATTTGTTACCTTGTTAATGCATCAATGATGGTTGTCTTAATTCCTAGATCTTATATATAAGACCTTGTGAAGATATCCTACATCCTTTGATGCCTTTTTAATTTCATGTAGATTAGATTTCATTTGACCTTCTTTATTGCCCCTTAAGAGAATGAGTTTATCATATACATCACTTTGATGTCTCCAATTTTGCTATGTGAGGGAATCTTTCATAAATATCCCTTTTCATAATTTCAGAGGAGACCTTTTGATGACTTCAGCTACTTAGAGGACTATGCCTATTCTTCTTCTTCATGCAAGGAATCTTGATAACCCATCCAATTCATAGATGTCCTTGCAATCATGAAGTCATTTAACCAAACTTGAATATAAAATGAAAATATACTTACTTGTCATGTGAAGATGAAATATTCACCTTCATGCTTTCTTGAATGATCTTCTTCAATTAGATTCTTGCTTGAGTTGCCTCGTAGAATAGAGTTCCAGAACCTTTCTTGAGACTTCCTTGCATTGTTTAGCACCAAGAACTACTGCCTTTTATGATATGTTGAGATTATTTGATTACTTGACTGGGAGGGTATGGAATCGAAATCAAGAATTTTGAGAGCACTATCATGATTTCCACCTGAGATGTGGCATTGTGTTCTCCTTCTGAAGTGATATTTCTGTAATGTATGTTGTGACTGTATGTCTTTGTAACCTTGTTGCAATGCTCCTTGCTGGATTAGAATCTTTCTTGAGTTGACTAGCATGAGAAAATATATTTTTGGCCTTCGAGCATTGTTCAATACCAATCATCAAAATAGATTAAGTCATTAAGATTGTTGTGGCATGACATGGATTGTAATGACAACCAAATTTTGAGGCTAGCATCGAGACTATGAAAGGTATTGTGTTTTCCTTTTATTGTAGTGTAGATTAGGACTGCTGCTCGGATTTTCGACCTTCTCCAAGATGATAATATTTGAATTTGATTTATCTTGCTTTGTAGTCACATTGATAAGGTTCTTGGTGACCTTTTTGATGATCACTATGGAGAAAAGGTTCTTTGCAGATGTACTCTGCTTGTTGTAGACTTGATCCTTTATTCTTGAAAAAACCCTTAACCTTACTTTGATGCCCTTCTTGAGGACTGATCCTTGTATGTCTCTTTTGCTGCCCTTCCTTTGACTTATGCACCTTAGCTCTGATACCATGTTGAAGAATCTAGGGTAATGTAGTATTAATGTGATTTTACTTGACTTGATAACTATTTGTGAGGTGTTTTACAATTTCTTCTTAAAATAGTCTTCATTTTTTTTTATTAGAGTGTGTCTTCGTTAGTTCATCAAATAGCTACCAAAACAAAGAGACAAGAATGCAAGATGTTTGGCTTTCTGTCAGGGAAGAAACCTCTCCCTCTTGGAGAGGAAAACCTTTGAAAAATTATTCTTATAGAGATTCCAATTGACGAATACCATGACCTTCACCCTTGACATACTATGCTACTCCAAGACGAAGACACCAATCCTCTTCTTTGTCACTACTGAGATCATCATCATCATAGTTGTACCATAACTGCTACTTCATCTAGATCACTTTTGTACCTTGACTGTACCTTACCAAATATTTTCATCACTGGTGCACTGAGATCGTTGCTATACCATCGATATATTCATTGAGACACCACCGAGACTATAATAGCATCTATGTTGGGATCATGATAGTAAGCCAAGATATAGTGTATCATTGTGATCACATAGATCCGAGATATAGTGTATCACTGTGTGATCACAAAGATCTGAGATATTTCTTTTCATACATATGCATGGGAGTATGACTATGTTGTATGTCGACACTGTGAGTGAAGAGACCAAGTCATTATCTCTGCAATACCCATTCAAAAACATAGAGACTATTACCCATCCGAGAACCTAAACTATTGAGCTTATCCAAAGTGACTGTACCACTATACTTGACCAAGATTGTTGTACTCCTGTACCCATTCGAAGTTTTGTGCTTCTGTCATCATCCAAAGTTGCAGAGAGATACAAGTTTTTGTGTTTTCTATGGTGACTTTAGCTGCCTATTTATAGTAGTTAGGTCTCTATAAATAAGCTGACACGTTAGGGTGAAGTGATGTGTCCCAATTTCTGAGGTGAATTATCATTAATATTCATTTTGACGTGAAATTAACTGTTTTCTTCATTGTTTTGCAGAAAAACTTCTTCATGCTAGTTTTGGAGGATTGTGCTTGGTCTTGGTGGGCCACTTTAGGTTTGTAGACATTTTACATAAGCTCATGAAGAGCTCCTTATTCATGAATTTTACTCTTTGACCTTAAATATAAATCCTAAGGCTCTCAATGGGAGCCATCTATAAAATCTCTTACTAATGAAACCCATGCAGCAAGGAATAATAAATTTATTTTCTTTGTTTTACAAAAATCATAATTACAATGTCATGAAAACCAAACCTAGTTACATTTTCTTCAACACGTGGAATCCCTGACTTGGTTGGATTTTTCATATGGTTAATAAGAGCTAAGTTGAATTGAGGCTTATGTGATCCATAATAGTTGAAAGAATAACTTCGGCGTAAATCACATGCAGACAGACATTTGTCGACGCGTTTCGAACCAACTAATGTGGTTCATCGTCAGGACAAGTTGAAGAAACAGATCCAGCTTAACATGTTAAATAGTCTGAGCAGAGACTCCAATGGCTAAATTTGAACTATAGGAACCAGGTCAAATTTATTAATTTAATATTATTTATTAATTATATATTATTATTCATAATATTAATATTCTAATATATTATTTTATTTATGGAAATAGTAAAATTAGGTAAATAATAATAAGGAATAGTATTAAAAGTAATTATTTATTATTTAAAAGCATTAGTCGTTAAATAAAATTTCAATGGTTTTAAATTATTATTATTTATTATTTCTTTTAAGGAAATATTTCAATTAGGAAATATATAATAATAATAAACTAATGGTTGTTTAAAAATGATTTATTTATTTATACAATATTTAATAATATATATATATTAAATATATATATATATAATATTAATTAAAAATAATATTAGGTCTGATTCTACATTTATTAATTTATAATAATTTCAAGTTTAGTATAAAAAGTAAATGTAATTATTACTTAATAATCATATATTATGAGAGACAAAATAAATGAATAATTAAATTGTTATTCAAAAAGGTAATATATTTATTTAAATTAAACTATTTATTAGATATTATTAATTGAGATGTTAAATTAAGTTAGAAAATAATAATACAAATGAGAGGAGAGACAAAATAAAAATAAAATAGAGATAAATAACCAAATAAATAAATAATATTAATAATAATAATAGAAATACTACAAGTTAAATATAAATAAAGATAGCACAACCCCGAGGAGGGGGCAGAAAAACCGACTAAGAAGAGAGCGCTGGAATCCAACACCTACTGATTTTCCAGCCATCATCTCTATTGAGATTGGTCGGCCTCTTTTCAATCTTGATAGCTTCCCTAAATTTACGATGATGGAACTGAGCAACTTTGGCCACAACCTTGGCCTCCTCAATACACACCTGATGCTTAGTCTTTTCCACATGCTCTGCTAAAGCCGACGACTTGGATCTCCCATGTCTTAGGTCAGCAGCATGTTCGCAGATCCTTTGATGGATGGAGCGCCCTGTTTCCCCAATATAGGGGGTCCCACATGAACAAGGGATCAGGTAGACACCCTTCATGTCCTTAGGGTTAACGGGATCTTTCACCGATCTGAGGGAATTGCGAATGGTGTTGAGGGGCCTAAAGGTTGAGGGGATATCATACCTTTTAAGGATGCGAGCGATCTTGTCTGTGGTTCCTTGGACATAGGGAAGATGGACACCTAGACGACGCTCTTTAGGCTCTTTCTTAATTAACGCACTTTTAGAGGCTTTACGGAAAGCCTTCTGACCAAGGCGCTTACTATATCCATTCTGAACAAAGACATTAAGGAGATGGGATCCCTCCTTATCAAAGCTCTCACCATCAGAGATACTGAGGGCACGAGTAGCGAGGGTGTTAAGAACACCCAACTTTTGAGCAGGGAAATGATGGGAATCGGCATGAAGATATTGTTCAGTATGAGTTTTCTTTCTGAACACAGAGTGGGAGAGAAAGCCACCCTTATTCCGAGATATAAGAATATCCAGGAACAGGAGGCAGCCATTGACCTCTTTTTCCATGGTGAACTTAATGGCAGAGGACCGGCTGTTGAGGTGGTTAAAGAACCGATCCAGCTCCTTAGGGCCATGGGGCCAGATGACATTAGTGTCATCCACATACCTTTTCCAAAGCTTAGGAAGAAGACGAGCTGAGGATAAAGCTTTGGCTTCGAAATCTTCCATAAAAAGATTCGCAACAATAGGGGAAAGAGGGGAACCCATGGCAACACCACAAGTCTGCTCAAAGAATTCACCCTCAAAGCAAAAGAACGTGGAAGTGAGACAGATCTCCACCAGATGCGTGGTATCAGGATCTGTTAGGCGATAGATCACTTCCAAAGCCTCCTTTATAGGAATGCAAGTATAAAGGGAGACCACATCAAAGCTGACGAGAGTGTCCTCAGGGCTAAGCTTGATATCCTTAAGCTCCTTAATGAAGGATGCAGAGTCTTTCACGAAGGACTCAGTGCGGCCAACTAGGGGCTTAAGTTTAAAGGCCAGGAACTTAGCCAGAAGATAGGTCGGACCACCAATGGTGTTGACGATAGGCCTCAGAGGGGCCCTTCCTTGTGAATCTTCGGTAACCCATAGATCCTAGGAGTAATGAGACTACTTTCAAGGAGCTTGTGGCAAAAGGAACTCACTGAATTATTAGATTTGACAGCGAGAGCCACAGCCCTAGAAATCTTCTTCAGAGGTTTCCTGGGCAGTTTTTTATAACTGCCACTATTGTGGAGATGATCAAGCATCTTCCTCTGGTAATCATCCTTGTTAAAATTGGTCTATCCTAATTAACCTGACATTATAACTTTAATTAATATATATATAAACAAAATCATTTTTGAAACCAACCATTAAAAATTAGTTGGTTTATTTTTACCTATTTCCATAAACACTGATTATAAAAGAATCTATCTATAAAAATTTTAGTTTATGTTTATTTATTTATTTTATTTTAATGTTTAGTAAATTAAATAATTTTACAAACAAATAACTTACCTTTTAATACTAACCATTAAAATTATTAATCGTTTCTTTTACCTAACAAACCTACTATATATATTATATAATATATTATATATATAATATATATATATACTATATAATATATATATATATATATATAAACATAAAATAATTTTAATGAATAACCGTTTTTTACTTAGCAATTAAATTATTTATTTATTTTTCTCCTACACCTAATATATTATTTAATTAGAATTATATATTTAAAATTTAGTATTATTGTATATAATTAAATAAATCACTTTGAAAACTAACCATTAGTTTATTTTATTTATGTATATATTTACCTAATTGAAATTATTTCCATAAAAGAAAAGAATAAATAAGAATAATTATTTTATATTAACAACCTAATGTTATTATTTTAATAAATAAATAATTTACTTTTAAATACTATTCACTTATTTATTTATTTTTACCTAATTTTACTTATTTCTCATGAATAAAATATTATATTAATAATAATAATATTATAAATAATAATAATATTAAAATAATAATATTAAGATAATAATAATATTAAATTATAAATTTGACCTGGTCCTTTATTTGAATAGCGGTTATTCGATTTAGCCATTGGAGTCCTGTCGAGAATTTAACAGGTTTAGGTGGATCTGTTTCTTCAACTTGTCCTGACAATGAACCACACTAATTCGTTCAAAACACGTTCACAAATGTTTGTCTACATGTGATTTACGCCCAAATTATTATTTAAACTATTATGGATCACAAAAGCCTCAATTCAACTATTGATGGATCATGTTGCATACCTTTAGGCGATAACTTTCAAATATGTGAATCATGGTTTATGATGGGAGATGGCAAATACTATGAGGACATATACCCTAACAAATAACACAATAGAGTCTTTATGGTAAGACTTACAATGACTTCATGAAAGGCTTCATGTTCTTGAGGAGCGAAAAGGGTTATCTGGAGGAGCTGTTTGCTTGAGAAGAAGAGAAAGTGGTTTATTTTAATGAAACCATTGTAAGTATATATGCCTCAAAATTACATGTTGAGGAGCTGCAAGGAAACATAGATGAAATATTCGCTCGTGAGAGGTAGAGTGTGTTGAACTTTTCTGATTACCAAGCTAGAAGAAAAGGTAATAAATCTATCGCTGCTCATTTCAATTCTATTAAATGGTGAATTTCTCATAATTTCATAAATTTTTGTAGTGCTACTAGAAGTTTTGGTGACCATAAAATCGATTTCCTATAGAGTGTGATCGTAGATTTGGGAATGCCTTGTGTGATATACCTTTGAGCAAACATTTAGACTAGATTTTTTAAAAATGTTTTGCAACACCATAAAATTTTCTAGGCATATTTTAAGAATGCAAATTCAAAACTAATTTAAAAGACAAAGATCTAAAAAACACCGTATAAATTTGGATAAGTAGTTATTAAAAGCTAGTCTTTTGTGAGCGCATACTTATAGAAGAATTTAATGTTGAATGATAGAGAGGGATTAAATGTTTAACTAGAATTTTAAGTGTTGGACAAATATTTATTTTGCACCAAAAATTGGTATGAGGAATTTAATGAGGTTTGTTGTAGTAGAGTATAAAGTGGAGAAGAAAATATTGAGACACTGGTAATATGAAAATTGGATATATTATCAGTGTTACTCAACTTCCAAGGTATAGGTTATGGTCATGTTACTAGATAAAATATACTGAAGTTGGTAATCATGTTATCTAAAATTTGGTTCCTACCATAGTGATATTAGTGTGACTAACTAGTGTCAGAAGTTGAGTCTGTGTTGAAACTAGTAACTCCAACAATAGAAACATGTTCAAACTGTTTACAAGACCTACCAAGTAAATTATAATGAAGACATGATGGAGGTTTAAATCATATGACAGTTGAATATCATGAATGAGATACTACAAGTATTTTGTTAGAGGGATACATCCTTACAAATTTTGTGCAGGTATTGTTGTAGGCTCTAGAACGGAGATGAAGAGCAAAGACATATGTAGTTGAATGAGAATGAATATACTTGGTAGAAAACCCTTAAGAAGAACAAATTTCAACTAAACATGGGTAGAACTTATTAAGACAACTCCGTGTTTGGAGTTGTGGGTAGAGAGAAGGTGAAGGTCTTGAGATTGAGTAGAAGCCTAAATGAGTAGAGCAACCTCAAGAGGTTCTAGAGGAAATAATGAGTGCTACTAAATAGCCAAGTTTAGAGAAAGAAGCTTGGTGAGGTACTTGTAGTAGGGTGAAACAAACTTGTTATTGCAAGGGCTTATTGTATCTCACAAGTGAACAAGGTAAAGTTTGTAAACGAGGAAGTGAAAGATGACTATGGGTAGGCACACAATGGGTTTAGGACAATGCGATAGGAAGCGAGATAATACCTCATGACAATAGAAGAAGAGGACATATGGAATTCTATGAGAGGAAAGAGGTAAGAGACAAACTAGGAAAGGGACACAAAGAGTGTAGAAGAATGAAGAATAGCAAACAAATGTGATCAAATCATGATTGACAAAAGAGAAGAAAGAAGAAAGGTATAAATAAATTTTTGTGTGTAGTGTGTGATAATAAATCCATGAACAATGTCCCTTATAATTTAAATGGTCCTTAGTGATGATGGTCTTAGTGTATGTATCTAAGTCACATGTGATGTAAGCATATGAGGGAAGAGAGAGAGTTTCCATTTAGATGTTGTGTTGTAAAGGTTGTTGGATTGCCAAAAATAACTTTTCATCATGTGTTTTATGTCATTAAATGTAAGAAGCAAGTTAGTTGTGACTATTGAGTCAAAGAAAAATAGAGGAGAGAGTTTGTAATATTTGAGGAACACAAAGTTAGGAGACCATGAAATGTTTTGTTCCTCGGAAGTTTGATGCAAGAACATCAATAATAAGCTCATGGGTGAGACAGAAACATAGGTAAAGGCTGATGAAATAGATGAAAAATGGAAAATAGGTACATGCGAAAGGTAATTGTAGTACTAAAACTAGTTGATGAACCATGTACAAGAAAGAGTTTCCTATATGACTAGTAGATATAATGATTGGTAACCCATATATTATGGCGGATGGTAATTATTTAATATGGAGTTTAACAACATGTGTGTTTTCAAGAGGATGTGGGAAGAAGACCAAATATGTGAAAATGAAAAAACAAGGTCCTTGACCTACTTACAATAAGGAAATATGAATAATTGTTAAAACAAAAATGTGAGAGAATAATTCATATTTGTATTCTTAAATGAATTATATGATGGGGAGATGTGATAATTTATACTATATATAGAAATGTACATGTTAAAAAGACATGAATAAATGAGAGATAATAGGGATGACGATTGTTGAGAAATTCATGAATATATTGAGGAGAGATTTATGGAGATAGGTAGAGAATTTGGTTCATATTTCTTAAGAGATTTTAGAAGATGGTTGGAATTAATGGCTAAATTTGATTATCGTTGTTATAGTTACGTTATAGCATATAAGGATAAAATTTGTAATGTTTTGTAACATGAGTGCATATGTATTATTAATACGGACTTCCCCTACATGACTATTTTAGTGGAAATTGTTACCTTGCTTGTCAGGTTTTTGTGAGTTTTTGAGTGCATATTGTGTTATGTGGATTTTAATGGTATGAAAATTATGCTTGCGTCAAGCCACAAGGGAAAATATTATTAAAAATTTGGATAATGAAGTTTTAAGTAGATATTTTGGTATTGATGAGATTAAAGTGTTTTTTAAAAAGCATTATTATTAACCATTAATGGTAAAAAATACTTAGAAATGAGTTGGATGCTACAAAAATTTGCAACATGTAAAGGGATTAATTCATAATATTGGTTTGTATACACCATTTCTAATACCATAAGCACTATGGAGGAAATTAGCATGGAATTTATGTTGGACTTACAAAAACTAGTGTGGTAATGATTCAATCCTTGTCATTGTTGACAAGTATCCCAATATAATGCATTTTATCTCTTGTAAATATAATAATGATGCTACCACCATAGCTATTTTGTTCGAGATTGTTTGGTAGAATATATTACTAGAAATGTGGAATCAAATAGGGATAATTAATTCACTACAAGTTTCTAAACAACACCATGGAAGATGTCGGAAATGAGATTGCAATTTAGACTAGTTTATCATCCACAAATTGATGGGAAAATAATGCTTTCAACAAAATTATTAAAAATATTTTATGATGCTTAGTTGATGGAATATTGGGTTAGGGAGACATACTATTTGTATAAGAAAAGTTTGTATGAAATAATTAAATTACTAGATTGACATCCAAAAGTCTAATTCAAATTCTTAATTAAATTTCACATACATATTTAGTTAGTTTGGATATGTTATCTAACAAAATGAAAAAAAATCAAATGCATATTCCAATGTAAAATGCATGAAAGAAGTTCATGAACAAGTGCAAAATTAGCTCCATAAGTGTAGAAAATGGCATAAGTAAAGCATAGAGGTGGAGGAGGAAAATAAAGAAATTTATTGAAGAGGATCTCACATAATGGCATATGTGAGAAAGAAAAGGATCTATACATTGACTTATATCAAGTTAAAAATTAAAGGGAAAACAATCACTTTAAGATCTTGAAGAAAATATTAAGTAATGTGTCTGTTTCCCACAAAGTTATATATTGTCCCACATTTTATGAGTTCCACGAATGTATTTAAAATGAAGAATATTATGGCATAGATTAGAGAGATTAAATCCTTGAGTGGGAACAGGAAGCAATTGAGAAAATAATACTTATTGATTGTAATGAACCTCTTTTCCTATATCTGTTTGAGAAAAAATGGGAGGTTAATATCAAGATTGATTGAAGAGTATAATAACTATGCACTATTTATTTTGTATATATGTGACTTATGGGATGTGCCTGATTGGTAGAATTCTTAACTTTTTTTAGATTACAATATTTATTAGGATAAATACATAAGTTAGCATGAAATGAATACCTATTCTTCAAATAAGTGGAATTGAATAAAGGAGGGTGAATGAAAAGGAAGCCAAATTAAATGTTATGAGAACTTGATGAAACAAATTGACATAATTGGTATCACATTGATAATATTTCACATCTACAGGAATTTAGTGTGACATGATTGCGTTGGTCTTGGTGGTGTTGAACATTGGTCACCTCATGGGGACACACTTGCAACTATGGTTGTTTGGGATAACTCTATCTTGAAGGTAAAACAATAACATCCATGTACGATAATTGGTTAATATTAATAATCAATTATTAATAATATATATATATATATATATATATATAATATATATATATTATATATATATATATATATATATATAGATATGCATGATTACATTGCCCCTGGAAGGATATGGGGATGCCTTGCCAACTTGCCATGTATCAATATGGGCCATAGCTAATGAAATCTTAATTGAAATGTGGACTCTCAACAAAGGCATGGAGTCCCAATATAGAGTCTATTTTTCATTAATATATTATTCTTATGTTTAGGGAACATGTAGTAAGGTGAGATGATCATACTTGCCAAGAACTCATTATTGATAATGTTCAATTAATCGTAGGTAAAATTTAAAATACCTCATTCTTGTTGATTCACAAATTAATTACACACTTGTAAGGACATCTCTAAAATGCTATTATTTTATTTGAGAAGTGAATTATTATTCAATAAAAATAAATATTAAGAAAAAAGGTTAGAATGAAACATGGGAAGGGTGATGAATAACAATGACTTGATAAATAGAATAAAGGGATAAATTCCTATTTTTTCATGAAAGAGATGACGTGGCTAGCCTCACTGTGTCTAGAGTCCATATAAATGTTGTGGGAGTTCCACCCACATGGATATCCTGACAAGAATGGTATTTGCAAGATGGAAGGAAATTGGTATTATTAATTTGGATGTTTTTATAGTGGATGGTAAAACCTATGATCCATATATTAAGCACCAAGAAATATTTATAATCCTACAAAACTTAGGGATCATAGTGACTCAATATGGTTTGGAGGAAACTAGTTGGCATCATCATAGTTGAAAATGTAAACTGATTGGTAGAATATATGTTGAGAAATCCATTTTTGACAAGGAGAGGGGTTCAACATGTCTGTTCAACCTATGGTTTTAGGTAACAAAATGCAAGAATAACATTTTATATTTTCTTAGTATGTTAAATTGATTTAAGGAATTACATATAATTTTTTAATAATTTTCTTTCCATTAAGATGACTTCTTCATTTCACATAATTAATATGTATATTCCATTAGGACATGTAATCGATATAGATTTGAATGTTTGAGAAAGAAATAGTTCACAAGTTCTATCATGAAATCTCTATAATGTTGATAAATTGGAAGAACAGTTGACCCTAATTTTAAAAGTATTGACCCTTTATTTTATAAATGGTTTTTTCTTGCAATAGAAATAGGTTTTTAGATTATGGTTTGCAAAATGTTGCAATTTTAAACCCCATGAAAAGGCATGTTTTTACTAGTGATAACTCTTTTATATTTAGCGGATGAAGATTATGGTTAAACAAGTACTGGCTGTCAAAACCATGGTTTCAAACTAGGTTGTAATTTTAATCCTCAATACAATGGTAAATGTTGTTATTAATATAATTTTATAATTTGGGGTTAATTTTAAGGTTATCATTAAGAGAAATATTGATGGTTAAGGCCATGTTCTCATTGAAGCTCTAATTTTGAATTTGGAAAATGAAAGTCCAGTATTGTTGGAACTAGTTTTTATTTAATGATTGATTTCAATATTATTTTTAGTGAATTTACAAAGTTGTTAAGGCTGTGGTTACAAAGAGTGTTAATTTTAGTTCTTAAAATATCATGCTACCAACAAAGAACTTTAAAAAATATTAATTTAAATTTATCAACATAAATATATGAGATATTAGAGGTAGAGATCTCACTTTGAGGTTGACATGATTCTTGTAAAGTTGACAACTATGTTAATTCTCATGGTGGAAGCAAATACAATCTTTAAAAATAATACCGAGGTAGTATTAGAACTCTTTTTCTAAGTACAAACCACAGGTGAGATATAAGTTCTTTATTTTCAAGCAACAATACACACCATCATAAGCTTGTTGTTGATACAATGTGTGATTCACATTTCCATATTGTGTGTTTTCATTGAACACACTAGGAAATGTAACATTTATTTTCCCATCATCACACAATCCCTATCACTATGACAAGAATTATCATTAATTTCCTTTATACCAAATACCCAAAAATTCTCCAATTTATCTAGAAGAACATATGTATCATTGTTTTGCAAACTTATGATTCAACCTTAGTATTTTAACTTTGCAAAACCTATAATGATTGAGTTGTTATAATTGAAAAGGCTACTTTAATATACTAAGAAGAAATGGATGGAATATTTAAATGGTAACTGAGGTCTCTTCTTAATGTGAAATTGGGTGTTTTATATGGTACACTCACATCACCCCAATTTTTTGGCAGACACTATTTGTGTTTTCAGGCCCTGTATTCATGAATTTTGATATTTAAAAAAAAATGATGATCTAGGTCAACATAAAACATGCCAAATACCTATAGGGACCATGTCTCATGGACAAATATACACTCATTAAGGTGGACCTCAGAGTTTTGACATAATTCCAATTATATTTAGGGCCAAAGTGTCCCAGAAAAGTGGAATACTTTAAGTGTTGTTTATCATATGCTTTCTCACGTAGCTTTCACATTGATCAATATCATAAGAAGCATTTATCCCTTCACCATACACCATGACAATTTTATTGTATCTTGTATAAAAAATAAGGATTTTGAAGACGAAAATGTAGCAATGTAGTGTTGATAATGGAAGGATGTTGAAATATCAGTACAAGAAAAATTGGATCCTCCATGATATCCTAGGACCTTGGACAATATGAAGGTAGTGAAATCCAATGCAAGTAAATTGTGTAAGATAACCAATAGTTATTATAATTTGCAAAGAATAAGATGAAAATACAAATGTAGCTAAAGAAAGAAGAAGAAATATGGGATTTGGATGCAATATGGAAGGAACATTTGTATTTTTTTTCTAAATTTTGATGTAAAATAAAGAGAATAAAATTGTTGTAACTATACATAATCATGATATGCATTGAGGATGGTGAAAAACATAAGGGGAGAAGAGTATAAAAACCCAATTTCGATCCTTGGTTCAATATTGTGTACATATATGATAAATGGTGATCAAATAATAAATATAATTTGTAGCTAAACATTGCTTGTTAATTGAAAAAAATCCCCATATATAAAAGAGAAGGAAAAAAGGGGGCTATGATATTAGAGGAGTGGAAAGACGAAGGGTCTTAACTAGGATAAGAAAATTATAATAATAAGGGATTTAGCTTACTTATTTAGACCTCTATAAATATATTTGGACACATCATTCCATGTCACTTAAATTATTATTTTTTGTCATGTAAATGACTTATTGTTAAGGGTTGAATATTTGTGAGATGATTTCCAATGTTTGACATCATTCAACTTCTAAGAGAGATAAATTATCAAGTTTTTGAATTAAGATTGAAAGTGGATTGAAATTTCCAAACCAAACTATCAAAATTTATAATTACCCTTTGAACTACCATTATTTTAGGAATCAAGAGACATATCCTTGAGTGAACTATCATGGGAGGAATGAATTCAAATTATGATAATACATAGCCATGATTTATATGAGAATTGTGGCTATTAACTATTTTCATTGAGAAATCTACTACAACTAAGAATCTTAAAATATGTTATCAATATTTCCTAGATGTCCCATTTTGGTTCCCTAGAGGGAAGGGGGATAACCTAAGAGACTAGTGAGGAAAGAAATCCATCCCGTTCCTTGAGATGCATAATATTATGGGTAAGATTGTTATGAATTGTAATTATTATTAGTGTAGACATTCACTTTTAACCTAGGAATTGGGTGTAACACAATTAATTAGGGCTATCAATATGAAGAGTACATCCTTGTGAATACATAGCCTCAACTTATGGGTTGAAAATATTGCATAAATTGTAAGTCTAGAAAAAAAAATTATAATTAGACGAAACATTATTCCTCTACAATTAACTAGTAAACAATTTCCACATAAAAAAAACTATTACAAATATTATTATTAATATTATTTATTTTAAAATAATTGGTATGTAATTTTAGACTTTCTACAACCATGCAACCATATTGTAATAAAGAAAATATTTCATTTATGCCTATTTTTTTTTGTGTAAATTGATACAAAATATTTTCATTAATAAACAATAGATTACATTGAGATCACAAGTTTAGAGTTTTTCAAATATATCTGCCTGTGTATGATGATCTCCATAGGACAACAAGAAACATAAACAAAATAGTCCTCTACTGAAAAAATGAGGTTTCTCGAGCAAATGTATGAAAAGAAGATAGATCTTAGCTATGCCTTCCTTAACATAAATAAAAATGACACAAAAAAGGAGAGAAACTCCCACAGATACTAATAAACATCAGGTAACAATAACCATAGTGCACCCTCTTTCTATGAAGCCAAATATCCCGACAGTTATTACTTCAATTCAACATAAATAATAGATCCATTGCCTGTAGAAAAATTGTGCCATAATCCAAAGGGCTAGAGCGGTAGCATAAGATGTAACCCAATTTTAATAGCCATGTTAATCTGAAGTGGTTTGAGTAGGATTTGTTACCGCAACCAGTAGTATTGCTCAAAACACCAAATAATTCATTATCACACTCCATCATTGGTTTCCATTGAAAAAGTAACAAATGCTTGGAATAAAATAGGTGAGGATCCAAGAAAAAAACCATATTCATCTTGAAATTTCCATATTTAACCACAGGGAGATCCATTAAAAGTAGTAGAAGCCATAAAAAATAGGAACATGTTGATATAAAAAATGAAAAGGTAGATACTTGCCTCAGTTAAAATAAATAAATATGAAATCAGGAGTATTATCAATAGTATGGCCATTAGGAGGGATATCAAGATCTCTCGAAGGATCTATTAAGTCCACTGAGGCTGAGTCGGAGTTTGACACCACAAATTATTCCACACATTTTAGACAGGAATTGATATCATCCAAACATAATATTATGCTCCTTAAGGGACTCTTTACATCTTACTAACCCACAAAGAGATTGTAATTATCAATTCTTTTGTCCCTAAAAACCATTTTAAAGAGTGTTTCTATAAGTTGGTGAACAGAGAGAGAATGTAGGAAATTCAATCATCTTTTGCTAAAGTTGCCTAGGTCTGAAACTTATTTAAGTCCTTGTCCTCCTACTTCAAAATAGGAAAAGTAAGGATAGTCTCCAAACTCCCTTGATTCCAGCAGTAGAATTTCCCTGCAATCCTCAAGTGTGATTGAATCAAAGTAGGAAGCAACTGATTCCAAATAAAAAATATAGAGATAATGGAAACTAGAAGAGCTAGCCCTCCTCTAAGATGAGGAATCCATTGATGGGGATGCATGATAACAAGAACACTATGACCAAGATTGTAACCAAACAAAAAGCCACGACCAACACTACTAGGTGTAGACAAACCACTAACATAGAAGATCCCACCCAGAACATAATCAAATCATCCACTAATCTCCATACCCTAGGTTCAGATTGATGAAAAGCTTGTAATTTGAAACCCAAAGAAGGCTTAAACTTCTTAGAACCCCACTACGAGAAAACACAACGGGACTTGCTAGACTCAACCAATACTTAAAAATACACTGAGAGTGTGAATCCATCAAAGACTTAATCATGTCAATTCCAATTTAAAAGAGATAGAGGAAATTCCCAATTATAAAACCAAGGCTCCAATTCCTCTCCATTGGAGTTATTATGTACTTACAGAAGGAGAAAAAAAAAATTCCCTAATTATAGATTGAAACTTAAAATAGCCAGAGAAAACCCTCAAACTCAAACCACATAGAGAATAAACCAAAGTACCAACAACCATTAACCAAGATTGGAAACATGTTAGAAAATTAAATAACATAGAAATGGAACACACAAAATGTTATGGAAACAAAGACACAGAAACACATAAAATAAGAGAGATGCAAATATATGTGGTTCACCCAATTTAGGCTACATACATGGAGAAACAATTAGTCCTTCCTTTTATATTATCCAACAAAATGAAGAGATACAACCTACAACAGATCCATTGTAATTTACTCTTCGCTCTCACACAGTCCCTTCTCTCTTTATCGCTTAGAAAAATCATCATACAATTCCCTTATATAAACCAAGGGTTTCCTTCTAGGGGGAAAACCATAAATTTACATAACTTCTATCATCAAATTAGCTGCCTAATGAATGACCTAGATTGACTATTAAATTACCATATTTTACAAGAAAAATTTTCGTCTATTTTTAGCTTTGGTGGCACTATCCTTGAACCCTTGTCGAGTGTCCACTGGCCCCCAAACGCTCGAGCGGGGTGGACAGGCCCCCTTAGACCCCTGCTGGGGAGGGGGGGGTGTAGGATAAGTTGCTCCCAAAACCCTTCATGTGGAGGGATGTATAGTCTTCCTGGGGTATGCACCCAGTTAAAACAAGACCTCTGAGTCAAGAAGATAATCAAGCTCTACACCCAACAATCTCTCACTTGGAGACTGATTATAGCAACTTTGCCATTGCTTCACTTGCTGGAAAATTCTTACACTTTTGACCTTGTTGTTTTTCATGTTCATTATCATATTTGAAGATGAATTGAAACTAAGGAGAAACTCAGTTTCTCCCTAGTTAGAACCTTTGTTAACATATCTACAAGATTTTGGCTACTGTGTAGCTTTTCCAGCTTCAACTTTCCATCTTCCAAAATTGATTATATGAAATGATATGTGAGTTCTTTATCTTTAGTATTAGAATGAAATGATAATTTCTTTGTAAGAATAATGACACTTTGGTCGTCACTATATAACTTCTCAATCTCTTACCTCTTTCCCAATTCATCCATAAACCTTTGTAACCATATCATTTTTTTACTAGTCTCTGTAGCAACAAAATACTATGCTTTCATTGTTGATAATGTAACATTGTTTTTTAATTTCGAAACCCAACTGATAGTTGTTCCACCTATAGTAAACACATGCATTATGGTGCTCTTCCTTTTATCTCTATCAACTTCTATATATGCGTCAACACATCCCTGTAGTGAAATTTTTGAACCACCAAAGCATAATGATTGATTTATGGTACCTCTCAGAAACCTCATAATCCGCTTCACTGCCACCTAATTCTGTTTTCTCGTATTTTTCATGCACCTGGTTATAACTCCCACTACATGTGCAATATCAGGGCTTGTGCATACCATTGCATACATTAAGCTTGTAACTGTTGATGCATATGAAACTTTACACATATAATTCATCTCTTCTCCAGTCTTGGGACACATCCCCTTGCTTAGTTTGAAATGGATAGTCAAAGTTGTACTAATTGGTTTTTCATTCTACATATTAAAATTTTCCAACACCTTTTCTATGTACTCACATTGAGACAATGTTAATTTCCAATTTTTTCTATCTTTGGTTATTCTCATACCAAGGATTTGTTTTGCAGCACCTAAATCCTTCATTGCAAATAAACTTGCCAATTTTCCTTTGAGCACATTTATTTCCTACGTGTTAGACCATGTAACAAGCTTGTCGTCTACATACAACAGCAATATAATATAGCTTCCATCAGTTTGCTTTTTAAGATGAACATAATGGTAAGAGTGACATCTAATATAACCATGTTAATAAATAAACTTGTGAAATTTTAGATATCACTTCCTTGGAGCCTATTTTAATCCATACAAGCTCTTCTTCAATTTGCACACTAATTTTTCATTCCCTTAGACCTCATACCCTTGTGGTTTCTACATATATATTTATTCCTCCAAATCCCCATGGAGAAAGGTTGTCTATACATCTAACTACTCAAGATGTAAATACTCTTCTGCCATTAGACTTAAAATAGTTCTACTTGAAGTCATTTTAACAACAAGAGAAAAATACCCATCAAAGTCTATCGTTTTCTTTTGTGCAAACCTCATCACCACAATTCTAGCCTTATACTCGTGTTTACCTCCATCTTATTCCTTCAACCTATAAACCTATTTATTCTTCAATGTTATCTTACATGCATGAAACTTGACTATGTCCTAAGTTTGGTTCTGCATCAAGGAGTGAATCTCTTGTTCCTTGGCTTGCTCCCACTTCTTCTTGGTTTCTTCTTTCATTACTTCTTCATATCTTTCTGGTTCACCATAATCAATCAATAATACATAATATAATGAGGAAGAGTATCGTCCAGGGGGGTGAATTATCCTGGTAGATATTCTAACACCATTTTCAAGTGTTTGAGGTTCTTGTTGTTGTTGTAGGCTTTTTTTTTTTTTTTGTAGCTTCTGATCATTATGATTTTCAATCACCTTTACTTTTTTTGTGATCTCATCAAGAACTATGTATTCTTTACTTTCCTTTTCCTATTTCTTTTCATGTATTTGATCTTTATAAAAGACCTTTTCATTAAATATAAAAAATCCATGCTTCTAATGATTTTTTTATTTTCATAATCATATAAGAAATAACTAAAATCATTCATAACATATCCAATAAAATTACATTTCTTTAATTTTTCCTTAAGATTTGTTCTATTTTATTTATTGATGTATACAAAGGCTTCACAACCAAAAGTCCTTAAAAAAGAATAGTTTACCTTTTTACTTGTCCATGTCTTATCTAGAATACCACCATCCAAGGAACTTGAAGGCCCTCTATTTATTATATAAACAAAAATATCTACAACATCTTCACATAATTGTAAGGAAAATCTTGCATGCAATCTCATGCACTTTGTGTGCTCCACGATTGTCCTATTCATCATTTCTGATACATGATTTTCTTGTGGTGTTCCTGGAATTGTCTTCTCTCTGCAAATTACATGCTCTGAATAGTAGTTTTCAAACTCTTTGTTGCAATATTCACCTCTATTGTATAATCTTAGACACTTCAATGTATTTCCTATCTCATTCTCAACCAAAGATATCCATTTCTTGAAAGTACTGAATACATCATATTTATTTTGAATACAATAAATCCAAGTTTTCCTAGTTACATCATCAATTAAAGTAACATAATAGCGATAGCATGGGGAATTCACTCAATGAACCTTTGATATATCATGTGCATTCATGGCATACTAAATAACTCCCTTAATTTGACTACATATTGGAAAATATCTCTAAAAACCATATTATTTATCCTCTAGCCAATATGAACCCAATACACCTTCCTAATTTAAAAAACCCTACTTTTACTATATATTGTAGCCATCCACTTTTTCATTAACATTTTTTTATACCATTTTACTTTTTTCATTAAATTTGAGCTCCATTTTTAATACCTTCCAATATAAAAACCCTTTACCCTATATATCGCCTAATATATTATGTTATTTTTCCTTAATATATATCCCCAATGTGAATGCATGTGTTATGGTATTTCTCCCCAGTGAAGCCTCTATGAGTGAGAGCCACCTAGAGATGATACTTAAGCAGGTCCCCATACATCTATATCCATAAGCTCTAATTTTTTATTCTCCTTTTCCTTCCAAATTCTGAGAAATATAACTCTTTTGTTTTCCCTAAACACAATTTGCACAGAAATTCAAATCAACATGCTTCAAACCTGGCAACAAATTTTGCTTATGAAGAATTTTCATCCATTTCTCACTCATGTGTCTTAGCCTATGATGCCACAATGTCATATCTACTCCTATGGAGGTTAAATCATTAATGCAATTAGAAATACCATTGAATAAATAAAACATACCAAAATTTTCTCCCTTTTCTATTACCAGGGCTCCTTTAGTGACCTTCTAGGTTTTGTCTGTGAATGTATTTACAAAACCACCACTACCTAACTGTCTTTTTGAAATTACATTTTTCTTCAGATCTAGAATATGCCTTACCTCATTCAATATCCATTGCTTTCTATTTTGTTTATTTATAAAAACTTACGCATTCCAATGATTTTATAGGTTTTATCATCACCCAAATGAACTTGTCCAAAATCTCGTTGAAAATAGTCATGAAACTTTTTCCTATTAGGTGTGAAATGGAATGAAGCCCCTAAATCTACCATCCAGACATTAGTAATATTATGTTATGAAAGAATCAAAACATCTTGCAACACATCACCTCTCACATTTGCTTCATGATTGTTCCCTTGTTGCGCATTTCCTTCTTTTCCCTTTCAAGATTTGTAGCTTTTCCTCACGTGTCCTTTCTTCCCACATTTCCAACAGATTATCCCTAATTTGTATTTGGATCTACCTTTTCCTGACTTACTATGATTTTCTAGGCTACTTGCTCTTTACATCTTTCTTCTTCTAGTATTTGAAGTCAAAGCATTACCCGATGTCTCACCAGAGCTTTTCTATTGCATTTTCTCGCTAAGGATGACACTAACAACATCATCAAACTTTAAAGTACTAGATCCAAAGACAAAGTTACTAATATCTATAGCCAGGCCATTCCAACTTTCTGACAATTAGCACAGAAATAACAGAGCCCTAACTTCATCATCAAATTTTACCCGTATAGAATTTAACTAAGTGGTAACCATGTTAAATTCATTGAAATGATTAGCAACAAATCCACCTTCTATTGTCTTCATATTAAATAGATGTTTTATAGGAAATACCTTATTTGAGGTTGAGAGTTTTTCATATAATTCGGTCAATGTTGTCATTAAACGTTATGTTGTCATTTCCTTTGAAATTTTGAATGCCATCGATGTTGTTAGACACAACCGTATTGTTCCTAGTGTCTTTTTGTCGAGAATATCTCATTCTTCATCTGTCATACTCATCGAATCCTTTGATTTATGTTCAATTGTAGGTACACATATTTTTGATACAAATAATCTTCCATATGCAACTTCTACAACTGGTAGTTTTGGACATTTAATTTCTTGAACCTAAACCTACATGCTTTCACCATTGCTCCCACTCAAACTGATAATCCTTCTCTCGTGCGAGTTTATCAACCAAATAGACCTTCAGCTCTGATACGAGTTGTTAAAATATTAAATAACAGACCAATGTAACAAATAAAAATATTGTGGAAACAAAAACACAAAAAAAACTTAAAACAAAAAAGACATAGATATATGTGGTTCACCCAATTTGGGTATATCCTCGAAGAAACATCAAGTCCTCCCTTTTATATTATCAAACAAAATGAAGAGATACAACCTACTACAGATCCATTGTAATTTCCTCTTCATTCTCACATAGACTCTTCTCTCTTTCTCACTCAAAATAATCATTATACATAGTCGCAATACAATTCCCTCATATAAACCATGGATTAGGTTCTAAGAAAAAAACCGTAAATTAACATAACTTCTACAGTGAGATCATATGCCTAATGAATGACCTAGATTCACTACGAAATTGCAATTATTACAAGACAAATTTTCGTATATTTTTGGCTTTGGGGGCTCGCTAGATCCCTGAACCCCCCATCTGAAGGGGATAGCCCCCCCAAACCCTCGCAGGGGGGAAAATCCACCCCACCCCTATCCCGCCTCCTCTGTGGTAGGGTGTACATTATTCCTAGGGTATACACCTAACTAAAACAAAGGCCTCTGAATCACGACGATAATGAGGGTCCACCCAACAACAAGAATACAATATACCTACAAAATCGTTGTCCTAGAGAGCCAAATTCGAAAAGATGAACACTAATTCAAAACCAAGCCCACTCCCTGAAACATGCCAGAAGAGGACAAAGAATATGACCTCAATCAGTCATCAGCTTGAGGAAAAACACAGACAAGAACGTCTACATACACACAAAGCTACGGATGTCATTGATTTCATCAAGGTAATAGGAAAATATTCCCAATTTCATGAAAAACACAACCTCAGCATACCAAAAGCGTCTAGGTGAGGATATCTCTTCACCACTACCATATTGCACCACATACCATTGCCACCTTGCATGTGCCTTACACATTTATAATGAGGGGACGTGAAGTTATTAAACCAAGCCTATGAATTAAGTTGATGCCATGCCATGACAAGAAACCAATAGGTCTCAGCGCGGCTCGCCATTCTATATGACAGATTCCCTCCAAGGATCACATCCCCATCCAAGAATTTATGCCTACTTTATCTATATTAAAATTGTTTCAAGTTTTGTGTCTCTATAGAAATTATATTGAAATTTTTTACTTTATTGTACATATCAAAATATTTTGTTTATGTTTCATATTGATTTGTTATTATATCTATAATAGCTAATTTATCATTTTGATATTAACTTTGTGTTTGGATAGTTAACTAAAGGTTTTATTGTAACAAAACATTTTCATTTCTTTTTATGCTTTTTCTTATTTCAAGCCAAGCTACTATTGCTTCTATGCCACTTCTAAATAAATATTTAATTCATTACACTGATAAAATGATACAAAATTCAAACTTAAATATTTACCTAATATTCTATAATTAATAAAAAGATCAATATTATATATATATATATATATATATATATATATATTTTTTCTTGTTTGTTAAGTTGGTTGTTTTCAAAATTACCCAAGGTAGCAGGCCACTTTGGCCACACCAACTCTTATCATGACTAGATTTTTGTCCACAGAATTTGGACTAGTGACCTTCACATCATTGAGTAATTAATAATACACTCTATCACCGTTTATTCTACACCTCGTAGCCTATTTTTCTATTATTTTTTAATCCCACTATATATAATATATATATATATATATAATTTTACTAGATTTATTTACTATTATATTCCCATTTCCAACTTAATTATCATCATTACATTATCACATCATTATTATTGAAAAAAAGATATAATTTATTTTATGGGCATTATTATACTTGTGGTAGCTAGTAGTTATGGTATTTCTCTTTGGACTATCATTACTTTGTTTTAACCGAAAATTTTGTAACTTGTCCTTGAATTTTATTCATTTTTATTAATATTTAAATTTATTTGAATTTTTATTTTTATTATATATTAATTTTATTTATTTACATGAAGTTTTATTATGCAATGACAAGGGCCTATATTATAGGAGTCATTTACCGAGGCTGAGGAATTGTCAGAGGATTAAAAGTGGCTGTGATCCGAGCAAAAAAATTTCAAAAAACTTATAAATGCAGTGTTTGAATCATGTTTTTGATAGTGGAAATGGATTCAGCATCATTAAAAATGTCTAAAAGCACCTAAAATTATGAATTTTGACAACTTTCACTTGGATTTACAAAAATCCCTACCAAATTTTTTCAAAATATAACAGAAATAACTTTGAAGAGAAAAAAACATAATTTTTAAACTAAGGCTACAGCTTCATCCTTTAACTGAATCTTTTGATTTTCTATGCTAATTTAGTGTCATTACACAGTTATTGTATCGTGGCACAAACATGGGACGAAGCGAACATTCTGGCAGACACAATAATTAGTGACAACACCAATGAACGTTGGTGTTACAGTTCTCGTAGACCGGCTGTTGTCCAAAGGAAATGTTGTCTCTGACGCAGTTGCTCGAAGTTTTTCGTCGTGTACTTGGACAAGGATTTTGGGCGAGTGAATTGCTTCAACATTTAAATTTACAAGTAACAAACAGTTTCCTACTCTTCTTGTAATATTACGATTGCTGTGCCGGTGGATTCCCTCGGAAGCCAAAATTTTGCAGGTACTGTCAAGGTCTAATAGGTATATGGCATTGTCCATATATTATCAATCTCTAATAGGTATTTCTCAGTTTTTTTTTATTCTTTCAAGGTAAGATTTCTACAGTCTATGCATATATTGCTGACCCTTCTACCCTATTTTGCAATATATCTTTTAATTTACTTTAGACTTGGGTGTTATGATGTCCAAGCTGGTTTTCTTCTCTCAATCCTTGAGACGAGCTTCATTAAAAATGACTTTTCCCTTTAAATATCTTTAGTTGAGACCATGCTAGACCATGGAACTTTATTACAGTTTTTTCATCGATGTCCAGCAAGAATTTATGTTATCAATTTTCCTGATTTTAAATCTTACGAAATATTTTTGTGATATGTCTTTGCAATGTGTGGTTTCTATTGGTTATCTTGTAAGTGACGAAAATATCACTCGAATTAGGGTATTTTTTTCTTTTCCCCATATTGATTGCGTGTTTTTTCTCTTATACCATATATTTCATTCTTTTGTTTACAATGTTGTGGGTAAGCTTTTCCCTTTTTTTAATGTACGCACAGGTCTAAGGTCTTGTGCGATTTTTTGAAAATGGTATCATAGGAAGGCATTGAGGTCGATATTGGCAGTGCCAAGGGGCTTGAATCAAAGCCTCTTTTTAAATGGGACAGGTTCAGGGTTTGATTCCCAGCCTATCTCATTCTTAACATGGTATCATATCCAGGTGTTGAGCTTGATTGGCAATGGCTAGAGGCCTGAAACAAAGTGTTCCTTGACATAGAGCATTGCAGAATTGGTGGGAATACATGTAAATTGATTCGAACCACCTAAACTTTAGAGGTCACAATTGGTGATGAGATTTCTTTTCATATTTCTTGTATACTCCTAAAGAAAGCGTGTTTGTTTGATGCCTCAGATAGATTTGAACACAGTGGGACTACTTGCAAATCAATTCCAAACACCAAAACTCCAGATGCCGGAGTTGGTGATGGGATTTTCTTTCATATTGCTTCTATCCTCCTACACTACAGGGATACGGGTGGCACCTCCACATATTTGAACAATGGTGGTACTACTTGCAAATAGATTCCAAACGCCAAAACTCTAGAGGTCAGAGTTGGTGATGGGACTTTCTTTCATATTGTTTGTATCCTCTTACACTACCGACATATGGGTGACACCTCCAAAGATTTGAACACTAGTAAGACTACTTGTGAGTCAATTCCAAACACCAAAACTCCCAAGGCTAAAGTTGATGACGAGACTTGATTTCATATTTCTTGTGTCCTCCTACATTAAGGTAGTATGAGTGACACCTCTAGATATTTAAACATGGATGGGAGATAGCTATCCACATATTGATATTAAATCCAGTAAGGCTGTTGTGGATAACAATCCAATTCTTATGCGGAAGCCAGTCAGGTTTCTCATCATGGCAGCGGGTAAGGGTGTTGTGGATAACAATCTAATTCTTATGCTGAAGCCAGTCAGCTTGCTCATCATTGAAGTGGCCAGGGAATATTGTTAAGTGGTAGAGAGTCCCTTGAAATGGGTAGATTTTGGGTTCAATTTCGTAATATATTGTGTAAAAAGATCGAAAGAGTGCTCTATTTTGTTGTAAGTATTAGAGTTTCTATGGAAATGAATGGTTAGCTTAAATTGATCCCCCTATTTTGCAATCATGAGACTTTTTGTTTTAAGTAGCGGTTTTGCAAGGTTAAGGAGTTGTCTTAACACAGTCATGTATGTTATAAATTGAAACTCAGAGTAATGTTCCTTTAAGAAATCTTATCGCCGTGAAATTTCCATCCTGATGGGATTCATTTTTAGCCTTTTAATCGACCTATTAGGAGGCATTGCCCAAACATTGCCTGCGATTTCTATTGAGTTCTTAATGCTTCCCTAGGAAGCATTGCTCAAATATTGGGTTGGATTTCTAATGAGTTTTTAAAGGATTTCTAATGAGTTTTTAAAAGATTCCTTCAGAAGCATTTAGGTAGCATCTCTGGGCTTTTGTCAGAGGGCGGTGTTAGTTGGCAAAACATTATCCATGTAGACCTTTATTCATTAATCCCACGCCTCTTCCTAAATTCAACAACGCTAAAAAGGAAGTGGTGCATGTTTTTCCTGAAGCACATAAATTTTGGTGAAGATGATACTTGACATGTTCGATATATGCAGATATTCATAACAGTGATGGCAATAAAATTTGTAGAAGTCATGTTTATTTCCAAGTGGAAATTTTAGGGGATGAAAAAGCCATGTAACTTTCCACTCAGTAGCTTTTTAAAATGTAGTAGTGCAATGTTTTTCCTGCAGCTCATCAATATAAATGAAGATGATCTTTGACATATTTGATATATGCAGATATTCATAACAACGATAGTAGTAAAATTTCGAGAAGTTAAGCTTATTTCCAAGAGGAAATCGTAGAAAATGAAAAAGCCATGTTTTAACTTTTCACTTTTGGTTTGAGCAGTTTCTTAGGGCACAATTTGTATTTTAAACATGGATTTATTTGCACTAAGTGATGATACCTGACCTTTTATACAGTTGGAAAGTATATATGAACTCTTCCATTGAGCTTAAACTGGTAGCAGCTTGAGGAATTTGAAGAAAATGAAAATTTTCAATCACGGTCTATAAAATGGCTAAATGGGCGTGGTGAAGGCTAAAGCAATATGCTTTGTAAAATAGCCGACTTTAAATGGGCGTGGTGAAGGCTAAAGCAATATGCTTTGTAAAATAGCCGACTTTCATTGTTTGGTAGCATCTTAAAATGAAAAGAATTTTTTTAGTAGAATATTTCAATGATACATAATATTCCTTCAAGATCCTGGAGACACATTTAGGAATTTGCCCGAAACTGTGTGTTTTAATATAATTTTCTGCCGGAAGGAATTAGATCAATCCTACATTTGGTATTTCAAAGAAAAAATTTGTATATATATACCAAAAGCTCCATTATAATAATAAAATCATTGTCTTATGGAATATGTATTATTGCTTTCTTTTGCAATTATAACCTTGCTTTTTATGGAATATGTATTATTGCTTGCTTTTCCAATTATAACAATGTTTTTGGATAAGGATTTTTGTTTTTCAAGAGAAAAAAATGGAAACATTTTCATTACCATGATATGTTTTGACATAAGCATAAGTCCACATCATTTTATAACTAAAAGCATCTGCACAAGTTTTATTATTATGTGATTAACTGAAAAGTCCTTGTTAGGAAAATACATAGCAAAATGGTCTTTGAGACAACAAAGTTTGTATGATTGACATTAGGCACACTAGATTACTATTCAAAAGTTGTGATGAAAACCAAAGACATGACTTGCGCTCCATGAAAAAAAAGAGATTGGAGGAAAAAACAATATTGCTTAGAAAATCTCAAAGGTGCCTTAACTTCGAAGTGCTCCTTCTGCGATTAGTTCAAAATGCATGAGACTGGGCAATAGTGATAGAGTCTGCTTAGAAAGGGAACCTTCTTCAGAGTTCTATTCTCTGAAGATGTGCTGAAAAGTGATCTTGGAGAAGAGGGACTTTAGATCAAGAATACACAACATCCAGTTGTGTAAAGATGGAACCTAAAAATCAAACTTGTCTTGGATCCATCGAATGGTTGATAAAGAGTCCCCAACAGCCAATATTCTATTGATATTGAGCCATTGCGATACCTGAACAATACCCCATAAAGCCAAGATTTTAGCCATGCAGTTGTCCCCAATGCCTCTGAACCACTTGAATCAATAGGACAAGGTAGGACCAATATGCTGGGAGACACTGAAACCACAACATCCACCACCTAAGGCCCCATTAAAGTAACAAATGAGGAAGATGTTGGCCAAATCCAAATAAATGACATTATGGAAGGATTCCTTAGGGGTCCAAGGTCGAATCTCTAGAAAATGTTCAACAATGCGAAGGGATGCCAACATTGCATTAGGGGAGTTTCCTTCAAAGATAACCTCATTCCTGTAGTTCCATATGCCCCAAAAGACAAAGAGGGTATAACCCGAAAAGCTTTATGTCGACGTTCCCATGAATAGATCAGTGTAGGGATGGAAGAAAGGTTAGCATCTAATTGCATTCCCAAGAGAGAGGACAACTGATTCCATATTTCCCATGAAAAGGGGCTGAGGGTGGATAGATGGAAACAATCCTCCAGCACAGTCTTACAGAGTGAACATCTTCCAGGTACGACAAATCCTTTCCTGAGAAGAGTGTCCCAAGTTAAAATATAATTGTGTAGTATAAGCAATTAAAGAATAAAATCTTGAGAGAAGCCTCCCATCTCTAGAAGAGAGAAAAAAAATTAGCAAAAGGCGGAGGTTGAAAACACAATATAATGTGATCATATGCCTCAGAGGCTGCAATCCTACCACCAAATAGATGATTTCCCGATACAAGTCTATATAGATGAGGGATCAAACAAATACCAGTATAACAAAGGTTGCTATGATATGCTTCCCATTCTGATTTTAGGTACGTTGGGATCCCAGTGACCTAATCATGTGGCCATATGGGGGAGGGTTGAAGGAATTGAGTACCCTGCCCAATACTAGCTAGGTTAAAGAAACCCTGCTGATTGAGGAAATTTATGATAGGAACCAAGAGAAGATGGCATCTAGGCATTGCTTTGATGGCATCCATCCCCACTCAAATCCTCTATCCATATCCAATATCCCAATGTAAAAAAATAATCCTAAGGCTCCTCCACATTATGGATATACAAGAATTCGATGGGGCACATGCTTGGATCCAATCCTCCAAATCTCCTTGTTGAATATATATTTTCCATCATGATGTTATGCCAAAGACCTTGCTCCCCAAATATGTACCATAGATTTGTTGTCAAAAGAGCGACGTTGAAGCTTTTGAAATTCAATAAGCCATAACCACCTTTATTTATAGGTTTGCAGATAAGATTAAGTCTAGCAAGGGGAGTATTTCTTTTGGGGATGGACCCAAACCATAAAAAATTTGGCACAATAGATTCAATTATTTTTATTATTTCTTGGGGAATGTGAAATATATGCATCTAGTAAATTGGAATGCCTTGGAAAATTGCTCGAATAATGATAACATGTTAACGGTGCTGGACCCGCTTACATGTTAAGGGGATCTCCCTAGTAAGAAGTCCCAATTAGACCTTAGATTGTTTGGTGTAGGAATCCCAATAGTGGGTCGTAAGGTAATTCCTTGACCACGATGCCGCACAGAGTCAAGTAATATAACTCTGTCAGTAGTAGGGGTGTGACCACTACAGTGAGTCAAGGAAGGTGAATGAGAGGTTCTAACACAAGTGGGTTTGGATGAGTGCACCGCTTGACAACCTGTATCAATACTCAGTTGGGAAGGGAACACACAAGCAAAGATGCATCACAAGATGGAAAGTAGATCAGTCAACAATCCAAAATGATGGTTAAACCAACAACATATCTGCAACAAGATTCATATAATTGCGTACGAAGTAGTTCATACACAAATACGTAAGTTAAAAAACATACATCATTAAAGCAACTGAAGCAGTCCAACTACAATAACAACATATGCATGAAAATGTGCTAGCTCCTATTATATAAAGAAGTGTAAGTTCCAATCATATAGTACATCCATATAAACATGCTAGCCCCAACAGTGAAACATTACAACCACATTTTCCTGCTCCTCCAAAGAGATGAACCAGTTCCATGTGGTGCAGAAGCCAAGGCGCATTACAATACTGTCCAAGATCTTTCCAAGATGGTCTTATCAGAAGCTTGGCTGACCAAAAGCCTCTACAATGAGTTATGAAGGAGTATTTATAGCAAAGGGTGGGGTGACACTTGACATTTCCCTTTGTGACATTTCATCTACCCTCATGACTCTTCATCTACTCTATGACTGTTACATCCAACTATTGAAACTTGATTACACTCGACAGGACATTACATTACAATGCACATGTACTCATGTGAGACAACGTGGCTTGAGCAAGCCATGCAAGACATTACTGACACTTGGTTCATTGTGATGAGTCCAACTCTTTGGCATGCTTATGATGGTGAAGGTGATGAGCTAATGCCAATCTTAGTCACCTATAATGGTGTGCATGCACCTCATGGTGACATCTTACTGAAGAGAACTCCTGCCTCCATTGCAATTGGTGCATTGGTTCGACTCCTTCATCCAACTCGTATGCTAACATGAACATGTTCTTCTTCGGTGTGGCTAAACCTGCAACAAATTGATGCATAGTGTTTGTGATGATCTTCAAGTGTGCTTTTGGTCATGTGCATCAACTTGCCAAAGTACATGTTCAGCTCCAGTTGGACTTGCTTCTTTTCTTCGCCTTAGTGAGTGTGCTAAATGGGTTGGATTGCATGTGTGTGCACAATGACATGCATGCTACTGAATCCCTTACATGTGATCAACAAAACTGCTCACCATGTCTACTCCATGTCATCTACTAGGATTTATCTTTAACTTGTACGAGCACAGTTCCATCCGTGAGTGCATGTTGCGCCCGTTGTTGTTCCTGTTCCGGCTACAACTCATTCTTTTGTCTATGAAGTTTCATGTTCTTCCTTGAGTTGTTGCTTCAACGCATAAAACTCCTTATTTGTTCCATTTTCTGTCTTTGCGCGATCTTCATGGTGCGCCATCACCTCATAGCCTGAGTCTCCAAAGTGGATCTGCTTGATCTAGCAACTTCGTTCCGCCTCTGTGTTGTCAAAAACCTTCCTCTTGCCTCTTGCATTCACTGCATTTGTTGTGTTCTGTGCATTCACTGCATTTTTTGTGTTCATTTCATTCATTGCGTCCGTTGTATTCACTCCATTCCTTGTGTTCATTGCATTCATTGTGTTTGGTATGCGGCCGTCAGTTGTTGTTCATGATGCTACTTGCTGTGATATCTTGATTTTCTTGTCTATGAAAAACTTGATATCTTCGTGAGTAGGAAAGATCATAGGAATTTGATCTACTACATCTCTAGGTGTGCTCTAAACAGTGTCTTTGACTCTGCCTTCTTGGGAACCATTGTACCTGCACTGTTAAGAGGCAAATGAACACCTACAATACCTGGAGACATGGAAACACTCATGGAAATCAATATGTCAGTGGAAAACCAAAATGAACTTGAGAACTGACTTTCTACATAGCTCTATGAATGGTCACGAAGGTTGTGCAATTTCAGCCAAGAGGTCGGGAGACTGATTGCGAAGACTACGAAAGGCACAATCTGGGCTACTGGGAGATTGGCTGACTACTAGAACTACACAATGCACAGTCCAGTCTAGCTAATGACTACTAGAATAGGGTAATGCACAATCTCAATTGGCACTGACTACAGGTTTATTGACTGCATTGTGCAATTTTCTTGGCCAGCAGTCACTATCCCTCAGGACTACACAAAGCAGGCCTGGGGAACAACTACTGGGCAGAAATGCACATTTTTGGAGAGGAAGGCAAAGCCTTCCCTCTCAGGATTGCATAGTGTTGTCTGGTGAGGAACATTCTCAGCCAAGGTTGGCCCGACTCATTGACAGGAAACTGAAAGAAAATGTGACAGTGGATGCATGACGACACTTAGTGAAATTAGAAGTGATTGACAGTGCATGCAAACATGAATGAAATATTCAGTAAATAGATCAACATGCATGTGGGTGAGGTGAGTCACCGAATCGATGACCATTCATGAAAAATAGTTTCATGCATGCGACAGTAGTGACATAGCAATGGAAACTAAAACAATGGTAGGACAAGCTAATATACATGTAAAAGATAGCAAGCACTCGAAGAAAAAAAGCAAAGAGTGCTCATACAAGCGAAAACATAAAAAGCGACAAAAATGCAACACAAGTAATGGAAAGTTGGCTTACCCCAAAATAGTTGAGCTGAATGTGCCGATAGCTCCTAGATGTGATGTGGGATGTCAGGGCTAAAAGGTTGATGTGAGAAATGAAATCTGCACCATCAAGTTGATGAATTTTATAACTTGGAGGTTATGACATGCATGCAACAAATCTAGGGAAAGTGACACTTGGTGGGAGGTTTCTAAAATGATCCTTGCATGTAACCTCCAACTGCTAAACATAGATCCTTGAAACAAGGGATGCCTTTGGATGGTGCCTTGGGAGAAGCATCCCATGCACGCAATTCAGTTTTCTCGGTCCCGGAGGGAACTAGTCAACTTAGTTGCACATGCAAGAGGCTACTCGACTACTAGGAGAAAATGTGGATTTCTGGTTGGGTGTTGCATTGGTTGCCCATGAAATTTTCACAATTCCTGGTTAGAGCAGTCGATTGTTGCCCAGATTTGCACAAATTATGGGCTGAGTAGCCCTATTGGGGAAAATTACGCAATTTTCTCTGTGAGAGATGACTAGCAGAATTGCACAATTTTGGAGCCTAGTAGGTTGTTAGTCAGGATTGTGCAATTTTTGGAGGGAAGGCTAGTTTCCCTCTAGAATTCGACAATTTCTTGGGAGATCTACTCAGCCTGTGGCTGGACCAAGTCTAGGTAATTAGCTTGTGAGGGGAGTGTATCGAGCTTTGATTGACAAGTTTCCTTTGTACGAGGAAAACACTGAAGCTTGAGTACTTGATGAAGCAAGATAGGGTACTGTGAAAGGTTGGTAGGGAGGCTCCAAAACAGGCTAAGGAAAAATTTTCGAGGGTGGTTGTAGCTGCTACCACATAACCATACCCCCCATTGTGAGCCATATGTGGTCCATCTTAGTAACATATTTTCAAATTTTGTTGTAATCCAATCCTAGTTTGAGATCTTGTAATTTCTTAGCTTTAAGTAACATCCCAAATATTTGAAACCATAGGACATTGCTCAGATCTTCACACCGAACATAGCTACAATAACTTTATTGTGTTTCCCTCATGAGATATGAGCTCTATTTTTTCTTTATTAATTTTAATCTAGAGGCTTTAAAGTTCTAAAGTATCATATAGAAGGATTCCCATTCTGTTATAGTTGTTTCCCCTGCACAAAGAATGTTGCCCACAAATAATAGTTGTGATATTTGACAATTTCTGGTGATCCCACATCCTTTTATTACACCAGATTGCATTGATTCCTCAACTAAAGGAATCCATGATGAGGATGAATAACAGTGGAGATAATGAATATCCTTGTCTTAACCCTTTATGGATTTTGAAGAATTTAATGGGCCCCCAATTAATGAGAACTGCCGTAGATTTCGATGATATTCATGCCATGATCCATTGAACATGTCTTTGCTAAACCTAATTTTGTATAGGATATAAACAGGAACTCCCAATCCACGCAGTCGAATGCCTGATTGAGATTAATTTTAATTAGACACGATTTTTGCTTCATTGTTTTGATTGAGTGGATTCATTCTTGTGCAATAGCCACAAAATCATGGACCCTCTTGTTGGGAAAAAATCCAAATTGCTCCAATGAAATATGAAGGGAAATGTCTCGTTTAACACAACTTGTTAAGAGCTTGGGCATCATTTTATAGACAGAATTACGTAAAGAGATAGGCCAAAAGCCTAAGATTATATTTTAGTATTTTTAATTTAATATAGTTAATTAAATCTTCTGCACAATTGTATACCATTGCTTATCCAAAATTTGTATTATCTATTATCTTGAAAATTATATTAATATTAATATAATAAAAATAATATTGATAGTTAACATTGTAATGATAAGGATTTTGCAAAACAATACAATAATCTATGAAAACATTAATTTATTTTTAGAAATTAATTATATGTACTGAAAATGACTATGGAAATGGATTTTTATACTTCCCACTCTATGAGGGATTAATAAGACATTATTATTGGCATTTGGTAGAAATAGATTCTCCACCACTACAATGCAAAATTACAATTAAGAAAATACCTCAATCTACCAATCACTAAAACCTAAATTTATTGGATTCTAAACCTTAATAGTAACTTGAATTCAATGTTTTTACTTTAATTTAACTATATTTAAAATAAGTGGGAGCTACTATGTACCACTAGTTGAGTGTGTCGAAAGGTGCTCCCCACCTCAGTATGGAAGAGAGGTTGTAATGGCATATCCTATCGTGTTAAACATTTTGACTCGGTCAAATTACATTAAAACAACAAAAATAAATTTAAAAAATAGAAAAAATAAATAATTATAACTATTATTAAAATATTCTGAGTGTGTCAAATTAGATAAAAATAAAATAAAATAAATAATTATGGCAGAGCTCTATGTGCAATGTAATGTAATCCAAAATAATGTAATGTAATGTAAAAAATTTGACTTTGTCAAAATAAAATAAAAATAAATAATTGCTCTGCATGTTGGAAGAGATGTTGTAACACAATGTAAGTTAAACCTTTTAACTTAGTCAAAATAAATAAAATAAAATAAAAATAACCAGATAAAAGTGACCCATATTATTCACCAATGATATTGAGATCCCATGGTATTGACCCATGGTATTCATGTGAATTATAACCTATTTAAGGAGGAAATTAAATTGACCGGATGTGTATGACCCTTGTTTACCCTTGTTTCGGAAAACTGCTTGAATCATGATAACCGTGCCCCCCATTGTGAGCCATTTGTGGTCCCATCTGAGTAACATCTTTTCAAATTTGGTTGTAAGCCAATCCCAGTCTGAGATATTTTAATTTCTTGGCTTTAAGTAACATCCCAAATATTTGAAACCGTGGGATATTGCTCGGATATTCAGATCAAACATAACAACAATGTTATTTAACTTGACTGTGTTTCCCCGATCACATCTGAGCTCTATTTTTTCATTTTTAAGCCTAGATTCCCATTCTATTATAGTTTCTTCCCCTGCACATAGAATGTCTTCCACAAACAATAGGTGCGATAGTTGGAAATTTCTGGTGATCCCACATCCTTTTATTGCACCAGATTCCTTGATTGCATTGGTTCCTCCGCTAAAGGAATCCATGACAAGGATGAATAATAGTGGACATAATGAACATCCTCGTCTCAACAATCTTTGGATTTTGAAGAATTTAGTGGGCTCCCCATTGAAGAGAACTACCATATATGCCGATGACATGCATGCCATGATCCATCAAACATGTTTGTTCTGAAACCTAATTTTGTATAGGAGCATAGATAGGAACTCCCAATCCACGCAATTGTATGCCCAATTGAGATATATTTTCATTATACATGATTTTTTCTTCCTTTTTTTTGATTAAGTATGCATTCTTGTGCAATAGCCACAACATATTGGATCCTCTTATTGGGGAAAAAAATAGTCTGCTCAAGCGAAATATGAGGGGAAATGACCTCTTAACACTACTTAATAAGAACTTGGAGATCATTTTATAGATATAATTAAATAAGGAGATAGGCCTAAAGTCTAAGATTATATTTTAGTATTTTTAATTAAAATATAGTTTATTAAATATTTTGCAACATTCTATATAAATGGTTATCCAAAATGTGTTATGTATTATTTTTAAAATTAATATTAACATTAATATAAAGAATATTAATATTATAATTAAAATTTTATAATTATAAGGATTTTGAAAAAAAATACAATAAAACTATAGATAATATTATTTTATTTTTAAAAACAAATTATAGTTATTGAAAATGTCTACGGAAATAAATTTTTTACTTCCTACTCTGTGAGCGATTAATAAGAAATTATTATTTGTATTGAGTAGAATTAGATTCCCCATCGCTACGATGCAAAATTACAATTAACAAAATACCTCTATCTACCAATCACTAAAACCTAAATTGATTGGATTCTAAACCTTAATACTAACTTGAATTTAGTGATTTTACTTTAATTTAATTATATTTAAGCTAAGGGGGAGCTACTATGTAACACTAGTTGATTGTGCCTGTTGAATAATCCTTTGAGATTTTGTATATAATCATAATTGAGACACATATTATGTATTTCTCATATTTCTAGTTATGGAGGCATAAATCTTTCCCTTCAAATTTGATCATATAAATATGTCCTTTCTTTTAACATATTGTATCTTAGTATGCTATATTTTTATTATGAATTTCTCCAAGAACTTGTAACAATGGTATCAGATAAAGGTTTTGAAAGAAAACGTTGAAGTGTATGGTTCAAACTCCATAGTTGTAGAAGTTGCAACTCATCGTGGAACCTAGGAAAGTGTGGGGCGTTGAGTGTGACAACTCTTTGTGTGACCTGGTGGACTGCTTGTTCCTAATAGTGTACGTGACCTGGAAGAGTTGATTGGACACATCCAATACACACATTCGTGGTTTAGAAGACATCTTTTCTGTCCTTGTATTGATTAACAAATACTTGTTTTAAGTTGAACGTTTTTTCTCAAACTATCACCGAGGGCCACAACCTATGTTGAACCTTAGTAGGGTGAGGTGACATTGGTACCATTGCACGGTGGGGAATGACATTGATACCATTGATTTTTGCAGACTTGTGGGGATCACTCACCATGTTAATTATGTGCCATTGATCAGCGTTGATCGTTGTCTATTAATATTGATAATTGGTTCTATCATATGTTGGACGTGACCACTGTGACTTAGTTTGACCTATCATTGATCATGCCTCAAAGGCTATTCACTTTTGGATTCATTTTATTTTGGTGTGTCTATTCTACAATGGTTATTATTGGCTTGTAGTAGAATTTGTGCATGATAAGTGGTTATTATTGTGACTTGTAAACAGAATTTGTGAATGGCCTTGACAGAAAACAAATATATAAAAAAAGGAGTTTTGTGTAATCGCAATTTTGACTACTATTTTGATCTGCAAAGATGAATTACTTGGTATCTTTAGTAGGGATTGTCCTTTTTGGAAAAGAAAATTACAAAGAGTGGTACATAAAAATGAAAAATACAATTATTTTTAATGATATGTGGGATGGAATTTGTGAAGGAAAAGGAGGTAATGCACCAAAACTTCCTGATGAGGAAAAACAATTAGCAATCTGGGAGAGTAAGGATAAAAAGGCCTATGATTTTATTTTTGTTGACACCGAATCAGAGGGATTGGGTGTACATCTGTAATTAATGTAAATAAATAATGGAGAAAATAGAGAGTCATTGGGAGATGAACCAAACAATCACTTCCTCTTGTATATAATAATGAACAACCTGAATGAATAATATAAGTTTTGATTTGAGGAGTTACCTCCTAGTCTGACATGGTATCAGAGCAGGCACCATTTTTTAGCTTCCTTTTTAATTTGTAACTCCTATTCTGTTTTGCCTTTGCTTTGCATCTTCTGTAGGCTGACATCTCTGTCAAAACCTTGTGAATCTCATTCATTGTTGTTGTGTCGAATGGCATATTGAAGCCGAAGGTGTTGTAGTAACTTGGATTTCCTCCCTCGAGCCGGATCTTAAATGTTATGAACCCACATATATTAATATCGTTGGGTCTACTTTTAATTGCATATTGCTAGTCTCTTTGCCTCGATCAATGCTGCTACATGTTTGCAATGTGATCATACCCTTCATTAACCCTTTCATATTTGAAGCTCCACATACATTTTCTTATTCACTGCATATCCTTTTTCATATAAACTACCAATGGTCATGATGTAACCCGATTAGTCAAAGTTCCCGATGTTTCACTTTATCGAGCTCATTCTCCACCATTGATCTCAAACTCAAGATCTGATGGTTGACATTGATTTCAGACAGGACCACTTGCACGGTGGTTACCCGCTCGAAAAGTGCCTTTTAATCTCCACCATTGATCATCACCTCCAAATGTGATGGTTTATAATGATTTCGGGTGCATTAGCTGCACGAGAGTTACCCACCTAGTATGAGCGGATTTTTTCTCTCCCCTAATCACTATGTGTCCACTTCTTAGTGGAATCGGGTGCTCCCCTCTCTATACCACTTATCGTTTTTTATCCGCCCAAAATCTCACTTCTAACCTGAAATCCGCCTTTAGCCATGGTTATCATCTCGGCTTGTTTTTCTTGCGATAATTTTTGATCACTTACCATCGATGACCCTCATCCATTCATCTCCTCCACTCATCTCCTTCGTTCATCTCCTCCGCTCATCTTCCTCATTCATCTCTGCCATACAAAGAAACAAAAGAACTACAGCTACAATCAAACTTTGATATTCGGGTGAATGTTGAATGTTGTTAAGTTGAACATTGTTGATATAACGATATGCATTCAATTATATCTATTGTGGGATTAGTTCTCAATGGAAAGGAGAATTATCCTGAATGGTCGTGGAAAATCCAACTAGGGAAAATTTTAAGAACCCCCCCTAAATTTATATGTATAATAAATGGGCGAATCTCCATGGTATATAGGAAAAATGGAAGGTGATTTTATCAATAATATAATATGTATATATAATTTTTTGGTGAATCTCTCACCAGGCATGGCAAATATTTTACTCAATTATGAAATCTTGTAAGATCTTGGTGAGTCTTTCACTAAATAATAAAACTTTGTAAAGTCCTAGTGAATCTTAGCATTGTGCACTCTTAGAGAATTTTTTGAAAAAGTATAAAACCATATATGACAAGAGCCACATGGTGGCAATATCACTTTTTTATTTTTCACATTTCCACGACATGGAACTTGTTTATAAAATTATAAGAAAGCCAACCAAGTCCCTTATAATATGCAGGTAAGCTTATAACAAAGTCTGATACCTCTACTATGCTTGTCTTCATTCAAGTGTCATCGCTGCTATGCTTAACATTGTGAATCACAACTCTCTCAGAACTCAACTCTATAGTGTAATTAAAACCTTTGGAAATTGAATCTGACAACTCTATAAAAAGGATTAGTGAAATAGAAGCTTTTGTGAATGAGCCCACTAACTATCACTGCTAAACAATCAATCTAGACTATGAAGTCTTCCATCTTGATCACAATTGTGCTCACGATCAAGGGAGTGCGACCACCTGGCTTGACATAATGGCCATCATAGCTTCCAATAATTAACAACCACCTTGCAAGGACATCCTAGCTCATGTGTCATGAATTTTATTCATCAATATTAACTGATATAAATCTTATAAGGATAATATTAGAATCCTCTCCATATTCCCTATTAATACAAGGGTAAAGGGAATTTTCTAGCTCAAGGCACTAGCCAATACCAACTTTGGTATTTGTGACCCCTTTGTGGGGATGCACCTACCCTGCCCCATTGGGCTTTTTCCTTGTAACATAGTTCAAGATCACAAGACTTTCCAATCTTCCTACTCCATTAGACACGCTTTATATGCTATACATAGTGAATGGAAAAGAAGCATTATATAACACACAATTTCACAGAAGGAAGAAAAATCTTACCCAGTTCAATATCAAAATCTTAACCGCTGATTAATAAAGAATAACAAGTAGTGTAATGAATTTTTCCAAGTTATTTATTTACAAGCTGTAAGGAATGTAGTGAAATGGAAAATATTATTTAGGAAACCCTTCAACATTTTCTATTAATATGTCTGTGCATGTACATATGAAATTAAGAGCATTGTTGAATACAAAATTTCCTTTTCTCTTGCCTCCATTTTGACAAATGAGTGTGAAATCAATGTTACTTTGAATCTCCTTTCCTATGTGGATGTTTTGAAAAATCAATGTGAAATCAAAGTCACTTTTAATTTCCCTTCCTGTGAGGGATCACATCCACAGTTGATTAGTAAAAGATAATCTACTATATATTATGTTCAAGAAACTGACTGCAATCTATAGTGGAAACGAGACCTTAATTCTTATTCTGAATTTGAATATCTTAGGACAACATAAGAGATAAAAATGCATATGGCCTTAGTAGCTAGAAAACAATCACTCCATCATTACATGACCACCTAGATTTCGACACTTAATCTAAATAATGGCACTAGTTGCAGTGCTTATTTGCATTAACACCATGGAAAAGCAACAACAATGTTTCAAAGCACACTTACTGGAAAGGTTGTAACGTTCTGAGAATATTTAATGATAGCATCTAAACCTCGTAGCTATGGTGGGGAAACTAGGGAACCCAAATCTTGGAAGATATCTCATACCAAATCTGAGAAAAAAATAAAAAAGGGAAAAAATCAAAATCTATAAATCAAGCAATGAATTGTTTACAAATCAAATACAATTCCTTTAACTAACAGTTAAATTGTGGTGATATATTTAAATATTTAGTAAGAGGGGAACTTCAAACCATGGAATATTACCTTTGTCATTACAGTCATCCCTCAGTGATTGAGATTACAAATCAATACTTATGGGAAGATTGTAAGAAATTCTGTGAAATAGTAAAGCATAACCTCTATTTTCAAGCAAAAAAATCAAGACATTGTTACATCTAGAGCTATAATTGATACACAATCAATGAATCAAGTCCTTGTATGGCACAGGCTTGTTTCACAACCTCTATTTTCTCAATAACAAAATCAAGACACTGTATGTGGTTATTTCCAAAAGGAAACTACATTTTAATTTGGAAGAGGATCTTATCAAAAGACATGGATTTATTCAAAGCTACAAAGCCTAATGGGTTACTGAAAAATAAGTTGGAATATGGGATCATGATACTTAAATTGAAAAAATATGCTTTCCTTTTAGAAACATTACAGTTATCAAGACAAATTTTCATTAACAAAATGTACTTTCCTACCTGAAACGTTGTAGATATCCAAGAAAAACTTGAAAAGCATAAGAGAACTTAGCATAATGTACTTTCTTTCCTTCCTTAACATTCTTAAAGAGTTGAGGTTCCCCAAGTCATCAAGTAAATTTCGAAGGAAATGACAGTTAGTAATAGTCCAATTCACAACTGAAGATGTGTCACAAATACGAGGGGGCATCTCCTCCAAATCACAAAAGTGCTCCAAGTTAAAATCTAGCATTATTGGAAGCTTAATGCTCGACGGGGTGTTATTGAACCCAAACATTTTTCCAATCAACACTAAAATCTCAAAAATAGCTTCTCTAAGTCCTACATGACTTTACTATGCTCTTGAAGTGGGAGCACATGCAGGCTCTCCAAGTGAATAATCTTAAACTAAGTGAAGATAAGGCTGATAGATCATTCAGTGTGGATCTCTTTAACCCATAATTGAATACTATGTCTCTCTTGAACCCATAATTGAATACTATTAGGACTTTCAAATTTTTCATGTAACTCAAAAATGTTGGAAGAAGGTATTTGCTTCCAGAAAAGAGTAAAACTAAAGCCTCTACTTGAGGACAATTAATGTCACACCACTAACACTTCTCCATGGAATATGTATAGGTAAACCACAAATGTAGAATTCCATTAGAATATTGTGTTTATTGAATACACAAATGAAATCATTGCATTTCTTTAAAATATTTTTTGAAATCAAAATTACCGAAATTACATATTGATAACCTAGTGGGTGTAGGATAAAATTCACCTGTGTCATTCACAGAAAGCATGAGAAAAAACCGAATACTATATATAAAACCAAGAAAAATTCAAATTCATCACTTCTAGGGACCTCTTAACCACCCTGCCAATACATAAGTATGTTCCTGTTTGCAGTTAGAAAAATTACCCAAATTAAAATCTGTTTACTCCAACATATGTTGGAAAGTTACAGAAGGATGACTAGTGAAATCAATCGTTCCTTTTAGCCCTGGATTTGTTTCAGTTTAAAATAGAAGTATACAAATATACTTGTCCAATGTCTATGCTTTAACCACTCACCTTAAGATGTTTTTACAATATAACTTCCTAAGTCTATTCAATATCTTCATTATCATAAAAACCAACCTATATATCCCTCTGAGCACTTGGTAGACCCAGAATTAAGATGGATCTAAGATGATAGAATTTCCCCTTTAAATAGTCAATGCTCAAATGAATACCATAGTATTATCAATACCATGGGTTATCATAAACTGGTAGACCCAGAATTAAGATGGATCTAAGATGATAGAATTTCCCCTTTAAATAGTCAATGCTCAAATGAATACCATAGTATTATCAATACCATGGGTTATCATAAAC
>APFE030348126.1:0-14722 GCA_000404065.3 Pinus taeda
TTTCATCCATACTTGGATCGATTTGTGCTAATATTCATTGACGACATATTAATATATTCACGCACAATCGAAGAACATCATGAGCATCTCTGAATGGTATTACAGACCCTTCGAGAACATCAGTTGTACGCAAAATTTAGTAAGTGTGATTTCTTTAAGGAGGAAATCCAGTATTTGGGTCACGTGATCACAAAGGATGGAATTGCTGTAGACCTGGAAAAGATAAAGGCCATAATGGACTGGCCTGTGCCAAAAGACGTAGCGGATGTCCGATCTTTTATGGGGTTGGCCGAGTATTACAGAAGGTTTGTGGAAGGCTTCTCGAAAGTAGCTTTTCCCATTACCTCATTACAGAAGAAAGGGAGAGCGTTTCATTGGACCCCAAATTACCAGAAAAGTTTTGAGCAACTGAAACATTTGCTCACAACAGCACCAATTCTGAGCATAGCAGATCCTCATAAGGATTATGTGGTCTACACAGATGCAAGCAAGGAAGGATTGGGAGGGGTTTTAATGCAAGAAGGCCGGGTAATTGCTTACGAATCTCGTAAATTAAAAGAACATGAACAGCGATATTCCGCCTATGACTTGGAACTGGCTGCTGTTATACATGCTCTGAAAATGTGGCGGCATTATCTTTTAGGCAGGAAGTTTTTGCTGCTCACCGACCACCATAGCTTGACCAGCTATTTCAGCCAACCTACTTTAAACGCTAGGCAAGCACGGTGGATGGATTTTTTAAGTGGTTTCGACTTCAAGATAAAACATTTGCAAGGGAAAGCAAATAGAGTAGCAGACGCTCTAAGCAGGAAAGTACAAGGTCTGTATGAAGTTTCCATTACTGAATGGAAAAACCCCTTTCTAGACATAATAAAGGAAATTTCAGGCCAAGATACAGAATACCAACGACTAAAACAGCAAATACAGCAATCTGATGGAAAGGACAGCCAACAAGAATTCACGATAGATGATGCGGGAATTGTCTATTTCCAGCAAAGAATATACGTGCCCAATCAAAATAAAATTAAAAGTTTGATTATGGATGAATTCCATATCAGCCATTATGATGGTCATCCAGGTTATCAAAAGATGATGACAGCAATCTGGAAAGAATACTTTTGGCCAGGAATGAAAAAGGATGTTGTGGAATACTTGGCACGGTGTTTGGAATGCCAGCAAATTAAAGCTGAACATCAACATCCAGCAGGGCTGTTACAACCCTTGCCCATTCCAGAATGGAAATGGGAAATCATCTCCATGGATTTTATTACAGGGTTACCTAAAACAAAGAAAAACAATGATTCCATTATGGTAGTAGTGGATAAGTTGAGTAAGGCTGCACATTTCATACCGGTACAATCAACCTACAGAGCTGCACAAATCGCTCACGTGTTTATGCAGAATGTGTTCAGATTGCATGGCCTCCCAAAAACAATAATTTTGGATCGAGATGTGAAATTCACATCGGCCTTTTGGAAGACGCTATTTGCTGAGTTAGGCACTCAGCTGAATTTTAGCACAGTGTACCATCCGCAAACTGATGGACAGTTGGAGCGAGTAAATCAAGCAGTAGAAGACATGCTAAGGGCCTACGTTATGCAACAACCCACACGATGGGAGGAATATTTACACTTGGTGGAGTTTGCGTATAACAATGGTTATCATACTTCAACGCAAATGAGTCCATTTGAGGTTATGTATGGTCGAAAATGCCGTACACCCTCCAGCTGGGGAGGACCTGAAGATAAATTAAGTTTAGGACCCGACATGCTTAAAGAAATGGAGGACATGGTAAAGAGAGTACGTGTCAATCTGAAGGCGGCTCAGGATATACAAAAGAATTTCGCTGATCGGAAAAGGAGATTTAAGGAGTATCAGGTTGGGGATCATGTATATATTCGAATTCAGGCCAAAAGAAGTACCTTGCAATGGGTTGGTTGCGCTAAATTAGCACCCAGATATTGTGGACCATTTCAGATACTAGCAAGGGTTGGACCGGTGGCTTACCAGCTGGCCTTGCTAAGTCACATCCGGGTCCATAACGTATTTCATATTTCGGTCCTAAAGAAATATGTGTATGACCCCAAACATGTAATTCGTTGGCAGGATATACAGGTGGGGTTATCGTATGATAAAGAATTCAGCAAGAATCCTATTTGAAAGGAAAAAACTAATTCAAAATTTGTGTAATGCAGGTCAAACCGAAAGGAGAAGTGCTGGTCGAACCGCTGAGCATTCTCGACCAGAGAGAAGTGCAGCTGCGGAAACGTGTTATTACCCAAGTTAAGGTATAATGGCGGCATTTTGGGCCCGAGGAGGCCACTTGGGAAGACCAGGAATTGATGAAGAAAACTTATCCAGACCTGTTCATGACTGTAAGACACCGAGACGGTGTCCAATCTCAGGGGGAGGAGATGTAATGACCAGACAGTTAGATGAATAATTTATAAGTTACCATGCTAGGTAAATGTGAAAACAGGAATTATTACTTTATTAATATTGAAATGTTATTTATTCAAAAATTATGAATTCAGTAATATTGTAAGTAACTTTGTGAAGAAAAGTTATTTACTTCTTCTTTCTTGATTAAAAAGAAACAGTTGCCAACAAACAAGGGCAACCCTAACCACTTTTCCTTACCATAGAGATGGTGAAGAGAAAAGGCCTGGGCTGTTGAGGAACAGGCAGGAAAATGAGAGGAAAAGGAGAGAAGCAAGAGAAGAGGGTACTATGTCTGGTGAGGATCAGATAGTACCAGCACTATGGTGCATTATATCGCACTGCTGTTAGCGTGCGTTATCTTGTGGAAGGCAGTGGCCTGCAAGTGAGCTTGGGGGAGAGCATCAGGTCCTAATGACTGATCTCGTGGATGGGTGGTTAACAAGCTTTATATGAGACTAGTCCAGTTTGGAGAAACAGGCAGCAAATTAAGGAAAGCACAGTACAGGTAAGTACCTTGTGGTTATAACATTACATAGGAATGTATTCTTCCTTTACGAAAGTTATTAGTTATCTGTATTGTAAGACTTATTACTCATTTGGAAAAGAAGACTTTATTATGAATCTGTAAGGTTATTGTTTACTGTAAAGAAGTGAATATAATAAGTTGAACAGGGTAGATCATTTATTTTCTTAATGATTAAGATGACTAGTTCATGTTTCAGTTATTCAAACAGTAGACAAAAACTACAAGAATAACAGATACTTTAGTGACCATAAACAGAGAGGAAAGTACATGATACATTCATAACTGTATAAGTATAATCCAAGTAAATATAAAACACAGTCACCCAGATTAAGAAATCTATATCAGGAAGCGAGCTACGAATATTTAGTACACGTAACTGATTTATTGAAACATAAACGAATAAATTACTGCCAGACATAAAGACCCAGAGTGCTGCCAGACACAAGAACCCAGGGTTACTGGTCGCGTAACGCTTCCAGTGTTCATACCCCGCGGGCGTACGAAACTGGCCATATCAATACAAGACTCATCATTTAACAGGTTTAATAAAGTCGACCGAGACGGTATAGACCGATCTAAGAGTCGACTGAGACGGTATGGACCGATGTAATGGTCGACCGAGACGGGAACAGCTGTGATAACTTGACAGAAAGTAAAACGACCAATGCATGCTCAGGATTTACAAATTTACATTGAGCAGTAAACCAGACACAAATCTTGCCATAACATTCGAGAGAGATGTATAGGTTAACGAAATGCAAGCTGCAAGTAAACCTCTGAGCAAAGGCAATAACGATACCGCACATATAAATATAGTTGCCAGAACGTCGAACGAAAGGTACATTAATGAAAGCATCCATATTACAAACCAAAGCTACATTTCCAGATAAAAAGGGAATCAAAATACAGTGCTAAACCGAATTAAAGATTCAGTAAGACGACGGTATATCTCCAAAGACAAAACATAAGATCATATAATTATAAAACAGTAACTGCTAGAGATTAGCGCATGTTCCTCATAGGTATACATATAATAATTGAATGAGCAACCACAGGAGAACGCAGACAGTCTGCGAGAACATCAAGTGCATAATGAAAATAGACATTGAATTACAGAGAGATCGAGCCGATATCAAACCACAAATAATAACCTATGTAAATCCCTGGCTCTCAGTTAAATCTAAAGACTCGTGACATTATACACATTACATTCAGCAAGGTTCAGCTGTCGGGCTATGCCCATTCAACATAAATACTCCCAGTACCCGCGAGGGGTTCCCAATGGACTCGAACCTTTAAACTCAAAACTTGAATTAACAGAAATTACTCAGAAATAAACAAGGAGATGAAACCCTCCGTGACCAGAAACCAATGCCGAGAATTCCCTCCCTTGGACCAACCATAAGGGAGCACGATAAGTCTCCTGGCATAAGAGGACCATATTCAGACGAGGAATTGGGGTAAAGTAAATTACACGCCGCAGCTAGAGCCACTCACCCGGAATGTGCAGTCGAAGAATGAGTTCAGGCAGAATGGCGCTATCACCCTTTTACGCTCAGAAACCCTGCAAGTTTAATGTCAATCGGTTAATACTGATATCATGCGTAAACGATAAGGAAAACTCAAGAACATTTAAAAGAGACATGCAATTACCTTCGGACAAAACTCAAAGCCTCGGCTAAAATCTCGGAGTCTGGTGATGATATCGACCTCATGCAGGACGGTTGCAGCTCAGTGGATATGGCGGTGCAAGCCAGAGCCGAACGGAAGGTTCTCTGGTATAATCATGGAGTGCAGTGCCGAGAGGCGCTGCCTCGCCGTGCCTCTCCTTCACCATGCAAATGACGGAAAAACCCTAGGGGAAACCCTTTTATCATCAGACCATCAATAACCACCATAGATTTCCAGGATGAGATCTGGTTCGTTCGATCAGGGTGTAATCCCGAGGGGCTACGGGCCGAGTTAGGAGCAGTTAATACCTCCAGCTACCCTGACCGCAAGTCCGAGGAATCGTATCAGAGAAGGAACCAGTTGTCCGCCTGGACAGCCAGTGGAGCGTAACCGAGGCTCGAGCATTCAATTCACATTAGTCTCAGAGCCCAGGAGACAGCGGGAGTGACAGTCAACTGGCGACGTGTCCCATATGCCAGCTCAGGCTATCATCCATCGAAATATGAGTTCATATGCGACGTGACCAATGTGCCAGCTCAGGCTACCACAAATAAAAACATAAGTTCATTGCACATGTGTATATATATATTAACATTTAAACTTATGATTGGTTAAAGAAAATTAACGTATGAGTGGATAATAGGTATGTTAGCGTATGGGGATGCTAAGATTAATTAGCATGATAATTAATTTTTTTTTATGGGTAGTGACACTCTCTCTCTCTCCCGAACTCTCTTTCACACTCACTCTCTTTATCTCCCTCTACCTCACTCTCCCCTCTCTCCCTCACTTTCTCTCTGTCCCTCCATCCATCGTCGTATTCCTTTCCATTCCCTATCTCTGTTTCTTCCCCACACTCTCCCTACTTCCACCACTCTCACTATCTCCCTTTCCCTCTTCCTCTCTTGTACTATGTCTACATCTCCCCCTCTGTTTATCTCTCACTCTTACCACTTTCTCTCACTCTCCCTCACTCTCTTAGTCCCTCCCTCTATCTCCCTTCATATTTCTCTCTCCCTCTTTGTATTTTTCTCCCCCCTACCTGTGTCTCTTTCCCTCTCTCTCCCACCTTTCTCTCCCTATCTCTCTCTCCCTCCTCTCTTTCCATGAAACTCCCACCCCCAACCCACTCTCTCTCTCTCTCTCTCTCTCTTCCCTCCTCCCCCCAAATCTCTTTCAAAACTTCCCACTCTCTCCCTTTCCCTCTCTACTACATTTTCCTTTGGTCCCTCCACTCTCACTATCTCTATCACACACACATAATATCTCATGTTTTCTCTCCTACAACCCTTCTCTCTCCCTCCCTCTATCTTTCTCCCTTTCACACTATCTCCCTCTCCCTCTCTCTTTTTCACAATCTCTCATACTCTCTCTCCCTCATATCCTCACTTTCCCTTTGTCCCTTCATCCATACACATATGCCTTCCTGCCTCACCTCCCTATCTCCTTGACCTACGCTGCCTCCTTCCATCACTCTCTTGGTCTTCCACTACATATCTCCCACTTTGTCTCCATCTACCCTTCTCTTTATCTCTCCCTCCTCCCAATTTATCTGACTCTCGCTCACTCTCTCACTCACTCCCTCTCTCTTCCTTCATGTATCTGATCCACTCTATATCATTGTCTCTCTATCTCCCCATTTGTCTTTCCCTCCCTCTCCCACCTTACTCTCCCTACCTCTCTGTCTCATCTCTTTCCACGACTCTCACCAAGCCCCCACTCTCTAGCCCCCACCCACCTACTCTCCGCACTTCTCCCCTAACTCTCTCTCTCCCTCTCCCGCTGTACGCCACTTTCTTTTTGTCCTTTTCTCTCTCTCCCTCTACCACTCTACACCACTTTCTTTTTGTCCCTCTCTCTCTCTCTATCAACCACCCTCTACCTCCCCAAATTTCTCTTTCTCCCTCTCTCCACCCTTGTTTGTACGCTCTGTCATGTGTCTCTTTGTCCCCATTTCCTACTCTCTCTCCCTCTACCCGTCTCTCTCCCTCCCCTCTTTGTCTCTCCCTTTCACACTCTCTCCCTCTCCCTCTCTCACTATCGTACTCTCTCCCATTCTCTCTCTCTTCATATTCTCTGTCACTCACTCTCTCACCACTCCCCCATCTCTCCACCACCTCTATCTCCCTCTATCCCTCTCCTATCTCCCCTTCTCTCCCCCCATGACATCTTTATCTCTCTCTCTCTCTCTCTCTCTACCTCCCTCTCATTCTCTCCCCCCTCATTGTCTTTCTCTTATATGATCCCTTCGCTTAACTCTGCCACCAACTTCTCTCTCTCTTCCTCCCTCCTCTCTCTCCCTCCCCCCTATATTTCTCTTCCTTCCTCTCTAATGACTCTGACTCGTGTAAAAAAAATAAAATAGTATGGTATGGTAATTAACCTTACTAGATCACATGACTCGTTGACATAACTCTATACATCGTTGGAAGCCTAATGTTTAACTTTGGCACACATTTGTATGCGGTTATGGATTTTTCCAGTCCCAATGTAAAAGTTTTGAGGCTCATTTATTTCGTCGCTTGGGTGACATGCAAATGCTATCCATGCAACATCAGATCGAATGGTAACTTTCCATCTTCATATGGTTTGGATAAGGTTTCATTAATCTGACTGCCTGTCCCATACATGGCTAGCAGACAAATCGAGTCCCATCACCGCAGGTAATCCCACTTCAATTGATGGTGGGGATCTCTCCTTGCTATCCGACGGCTGTAGCAGACTTGTGGGTTCCAACCTATACTATGGTATAGGATGGTGAAGATCATTTGGAAGGGAAGCTCCTTGCAGAGCCAGCTCTGGTAGGCTCATCCCATGCAGCTCGAAGTGCCACCTTATCAGTTTTGGTTTCAGTGCTGGCGAATTTTGGGTTTGTTGTTCCCTTCAGGTAAATGATTTTTGCGGTGATATCGTTCTATGTAATTTCTAGGCTAGCACAACCCTTTTTCTGCGTTAACCATTACCTCATCCTACCCTCCACCATTTGCAGAATTTTGGTCTCGAGGGTGATAGTCTTTTGTAGCTCTAAAGGGGCTGGTCTTGTACATGGTGGCTCCACCCGACTCAGGTAACCATTCGATTAATTGCAATTATCTTCCCTCTACTATACTGTCACAATTTTCTATTTCACAATACTGACGCGAATCTATATTTTCATCTCCTTGTTTGTTTGGCATATAGGTTGGATGCCTATTCTAACTCGAGGAAACCCTCTGTATGCATGGTCCAGGGTTCTAGGAATGCACATTTACTCCAGCCAAGGCCCTTGAATGAAAAGTCATCTTTCATTTATAGGTGGAAGGCTAGCAAAGAGGTCTTTCTCGGTTGGGAACCTGTCGAGTTTTGAATGCAAGCTCATGAGGCTGAGCTCGGGTTCTATATGTGTAGCTTTGTTTTCCTTGTTGTAGGAATTTGGCATTCAACCATAGTTTTAGTTTCATGATTCGGCCCTTGAGGTATGGCACAGCTATGCGTAGCCATGTTGCGGCATGATTCTCTCTTGCCATTGGAATGTAAACTAAGATATTTTGGTGGTCAATTCAGATATCGACGTTTATTCATTTGTTGTTATTATACTGCATGCTTTAAGGATATGTCTGTGATAGATGAAATGTGAAGTTTTCATCCATGGATGCTTGGTTCGGCTAGCTCTAGACTTTGTAACTACGATTTATTTATCTGTTCTACAATACACAATCTTGTTGAATATATCATGTATTTGGTACTTGGTCTCGGACCTGCTTACTGCCGCAGGCATAATGACACTCTGTTTGGTTTTTTGTTGCTTCAAATACCTTACTTAAGGGTTGTAATACCAAGGTATAAGGCCTAGGCGCACCTAAGGGTTACCGTCTGGCCTAAACTAGGCTCAAACTCTATTCCTAGGTTGCCATCCCAAGGCACTGTAGCTCAGTCTTGGCTATAGCGCACGATGGGCTCTATTTCCATGTGTTAATAGCAAGATAGACAAATAGAGCAGTAGTCTTTGTTTACACTATTTACAGAAATTATCTTTGGTTCTAAGAGATGTCAATTTCCACCCAATGTTGCATGTGAAAGCTTTCAAAACATGAATAATTTACTATCCTCCCTGGTCTTTCTATATCATGTACGGTTTCTTGTTGCACTGGTTTATCATAATTATTAATTCAGACAATTTATTTTTCGATTTATTTTCATTGCATGGCACTGTTTCTAAATATTGGTATACTCTCCTTACCGCAGGGTTTTCTTTGTCTGTTCCTACACTTGTGGAAATACTACGCTGGCTAATGCAAACTCTGTGTACCACCTTTAAATAGATAAAAGAAACAGAGGGTTATTATAAAGACTCTATGCTAAGGTAAACCCTATACCTATCACCGTACCTCCATCATCTCATGATCCTAATGTATAAAACCATCGTTTCACTTTGACTCTAATTAAATGAACTCTGATGAGACTAACTCACAAAAGTTAACTTTCAGTTTAATACAACTATTAATTGGATGTCCTTTGATAAGGCTGGTTCATAGAGAGAAATCCTTTAGTTCACTGCAAATATTAATGAAATTCAGGTTAACACTTCATACCTGGTTTTCTGTCCAATAAGTAATTCCAAGAATAAGTCACCTCTTCTCTCTACAGTTGGCCATCCACCCGACCATCAGATTGTCCTTCGAGACCAAATATCCCCCTGGCTCACTCAAAGCAAACAGTCTTTGGCAATTTCTTGTGCTTTATGCCCTTACCATATGGTGATCACTAGACTTGGCAAGCCTCCTCCCTCCTACTCACTGTCAGTCCTCTACCACACAGTTCTCCCCTTTCCTTCCTTTTCCCCAGAAGTCACCCATGGTGGAGTGGGAGGCAGTTAGGGTTTGCATCTGTTTCTTTTTTATTTAAAAAAAAAGAAGAAGAAATAACATAAGTTCCCTCCTTAGAAGTTACATGATATTTCCGTGACGAGGAACTCATTTCTTTGTATTTACTAATAGTAAAATGTCAATTTATACAGTAGATAATACCATCATTTATCAGGTTGTTTCTTTTTTATTTTAACTATGGTAAATAAAATATGTACAAAATTATGGGGCTATTACATCTCCCCCCCCTAAAGTTGGACATTGCCGTGATGTCCTTCAGTTATAAACAACTCTGGGTAAGCCTCTTTCATGAATTCTTCATCCTCCCAAGTGGCCTCATCAGGCCCAAAGTGTTGCCACTGCACTTTAACTTGGGTAATAGCTCACTTCTGTAGCAGTACTTCTCTCTAGTCGAGAATGTTCGATGGCTCGACCAAGATTTCTCCTTCCGGTTCGACCTGCAACATGCAACATCCTAAATTAGTTTCTTTAAAAGAGAATCTTTAGAGTGGCCTACCAAAAATAATTCTCACCTGTATATCCTGCCATCTGATTACATGTTTAGGATCATACACATATTTTTTTAATATGGAGACATGGAGGACATTGTGGATTTGTATGTGACTTGGCAGGGCGAGCTGGTAAGCCACCAGCCCAATTCTTGCTAAGATCTGGAATGGCCCACAATATCGAGGTGCCAACTTGGCACACCAACTCCATTGCAATGTGCTCCTTTTTGCTTGAATCCTCACATATACATGATCACCGACTTGGTATTCTTTAAACCTCCTCTTCCAGTCAGAAAAGTTATTTTTCCTATCCTGAGCACCTTTTAAGTTAGACCATACCTTTTTTACCATTTCCTCCATTTCCTTGAGCATTTCGGGCCCTAACATTAATTTGTCTTCTGGCCGACCCTAGCTTGAGGGGGTGCAACTGTTCTTCCCATACAAAACCTCAAAGGGGCTCATTTGTAGTGAGGTATGATAGCCATTATTGTATGAAAATTCAAGCAAGTGCAAATACCCTTCCCATTACATATGCCCTTAACATGTCTTCCACCACTTGGTTTACACATTCTGTTTTTCCATCGGTCTGGGGGTGATACACTATACTGAAATTCAGCTGTGTCCCTAATTCTATAAATAATGTTTTTCAGAAAACTGATGTGAATTTCACATCATGATCCGAAATTATTTTCCTTGGTAGCCCATGCAATCTAAATATGTTTTGCATAAAAGTATGGGCAATCTGTACAGCGTTGTAGGTGGATTGCACAGGTATATAATGCACTACTTTACTCAATTTGTCTACGACCACCATGATAGAATCGTTATTCTTCCTTGTCTTAGGCAACCTGTTATGAAGTCCATAGAAATAGTTTCCCACTTCCATGTGGAATGGGTAATGGTTGCAATAACCCTGCGAGGTGTTGATGTTTTGCCTTAATTTGTTGGCACTCCAAACACCGTGCCAAATACTCAGCCACATTCTTCTTCATACCCAGCCAATAGTATTCTTTTTAAAGTGTTGTGATCATTTTTTGATACCCCGGGTGCCCAGCATAATGACTTCTATGAAATTCATCCAAAATCAAATTCTTAATGCTGTTTTGATTAGGCACATACAGTCTTTCCTTGTAATACAACATTCCAGCAGCATCCACAGTGTAATCTTGTTATTTTTCTTTGCTGGTAGAGTGATGTACTTGTTGTCTTATTTGCTGATACACCATATCTTTCTCTGCTACCCTTTGAATGATCTCTGCAAAGGGACTTTTCCACTCGCTGGATGAAATTTCATATAAACTTTGTAATTTCTGACCTAAAGCGTCTGCCACCCGGTTCTCTTTTCCTTTCAAATGTTTGATCTCGAAATCAAAACCACCTAGAAAATCCACCCACCATGCTTGCCTAGCATTTAGGGTGGGTTGACTAAAATAATTGGTTAGACTGTGGTGGTCTGTTAATAAGAAAATTTTTCTACCCATAAGGTAATGTCGCCACATTTTCAACGCGTGAATGACGGTTGCCAATTCTAAATCATAGGCAGAATATTTCTGCTCATGTTCTTTCAGTTTCCTAGATTCGTAAGGAATTACCTTTCCTTCCTGCATCAACACACCTCCTATACCTTCTTTGCTTGTGTCAGTGCACACCACATACTCTTTGTTAGGATCAACTATGCTCAAAATGGGGGCAGTGGTGAGCAGATGCTTAAGCTACTCAAAACTTTTTTGACATTACAGGGTCCATCTAAAGGCTCTTCCTTTTTCTGTAAGGAAGTGATAGGATATGCTACTCTTGAGAATCCTTCCACAAATTTCCTATAATAGCTAGCTAACCCCATGAATGATCTGATGTCTGCCACATCTTTAGGCATTGGCCACTCCATTATTGTCCTTTTCTTTTCGGGATCCACTGCGATCCCTTCTTTCATGATCATATTTCCCAAATATAGTATTTCTTCCTTGAAGAAGTCACACTTGCTGAACTTGGCATATAACTGGTGTTCTCAGAGGGTTTGCAGCACCAATTGGGGGTGCTCCTTGTGTTCTTCCATAGTTCCAGAATATATCAATATATCATCTATAAAAATCAGCACGAATCTATCCAAATATTGATGAAATATGTTGTTCATCAAGAACATAAAAGTTGTGGGGGCATTAGTTAAGCCAAAGGGTAGCACCACAATCTTGTAATGTCCATACCTCATTCTAAAAGTTGTTTTAGCTATGACTTCTTCCTTAATCCTCATTTGGTGATACCCAAATGGCAAATCGATCTTGGAAAATATTGTTGCACCTTTCACTTGATCGAAGAGTTCATCAATCCGGGGTAAAGGATACTTATTTTTTATTGTTAATTTATTCAACTGATGATAGTCTATGCACATACAAAGGGTCCCATCCTTTTTCTTAACAAACAATACCGGGGCTCCGCAGGGTGACACACTGGGCCAAATGTAGGATTTGTCTAGCAATTCTTGTAACTGCATTTTCAATTCTGTCAACTCGGGTGTGCTCATTCCGTAGGGTGCTTGGAATACCGGGCCTACCCTAGGCATTAATTCAATAGTAAAGTCTATGTCCTTTTTAGGTGGTAGCCCGAGAATCTCCTCCAGGAATACATAAGAAAATTCTTGAATTACTAGGATGTTTTCCAACAGGGCTATTTTATTTTTCGAATCAGCATAACCCACCTAAATGGCATAAATCTGACACCCTTTCGCAATGCATTTTGGTACCTAAGAGGTGATTATTGGTCAAATCTGCACTGGTTGCTTAATCTCCTGCATCTCCTGCCTTGCTCCAAGCTCATCCTTATAATATATAGTCTTGATTTTACAGTTGACTATGGACTAGTAGTTTTCCAACTACTCCATACAATTAATACGTCTTATGAGCCAAGAGGAAGCATATTTAAATCTCCCTTCATAGGATGTCCTGCTATATTTATGGGGCAGTTATTGACCTTAGAAATTACTCGTCTTTTTGCCCCTGTAGCCAACTGTACTAACCATGGGTTTTTAAATTTAACAGGTTGCAATTTACAATGCTCCACAACTCTAGGACTAATATAACTTAATGTGGCTCCAGGCTCAATTAAAACAAATACAGTAAGGTTTGAAATTTTACCTTCGAATTCCACCATGGTTGGCTGGTACTCCACCTGACGATCTTCCAGGGCCGCATTAATTCTTGGTAGGTTGCATCCTACATCACCGACTATAGATGCTTTGTGGATTTGGGAAACCTGTTCGGTCTCTTTTCGCTGTGGGCAATTTTTAATGTAGTGAAGCCCACCGCAACCCCAACATTGCACAAGAGGTCTTGCTCTCTCTTCACTATCCATGTTTCTCGGTTTTTCACTGATTTTGGACTCATTAGGAGCCTTTGATCTAAGTGAATTCTTCTGTAAATTTCTGCTATTCTATCCGTTGGCGAAACTCTTGTTACTACTACCACGATTCCCTTTATTGTTTACAGTCATTTTGTTGCTTCTCTTATCATTCCATTTAGTACCTGAAGTTTCTCCCTTTTGTTTACTTTGCTGGTAACAAATCCTGGCTTTACGTATTACTTCATCCACGGTCTTTGGATTGTCAAACTCGATTATTTCCCTCATGCTCAAGGGTACTACTGACAAGCCTCTGTACTTTTGCCTTTTCCTCTCGAATATAAGACACATAACGCAGTAAGGAAGTAAAGCGAGTAATAAATTCATCCATGGTTTGCCATCCCAATCGCAAGTCTGGAATTCCATAGCCTTCTCGTCATAGAAATGCTCAATCAAGTATCTTTCTTTAAAGTACCTTTGAAATTTTTCCTAGGTAATATTCTGCTCACTTCTTTCACAATTTTAACTTCTGCCAACCACAGGGTGGCTTTTCCCTGCAATTATAAAATGGCCAACCATGCTTTGAGGTTGTGGTCATGCTCGTATAGCTAGAAATATTTATTCATATTAATCAACCATGCCTCAGTGGCTTTCTCCAATTCTCCATCAAAATGTGGCGGTTTGATCTTGCGGAATTCCCCTTGCAACTCTATCCATTGCCTTTTCGAGGTGTGGTGCTCGGAAGCATTATCATATCGTTCCTCTTGTTCCTCCTCCCTTAAATAAAAACTACAAATCACTTTTTAAAATGTTATAAAATTCTTAGTGTTTATGGTTTAATGATCATGGTTTGGGGTTTAGGGTTTAAGGTTTAAGGCTTAGGGTTTAGGGTTTAGGGTTTATGATTTAGGGTTTAGGGTTTAGGGTTTTAGGGTTTAGGTTTAAGGGTTTAGGGTTTAGGGTTTAGGGTTTAGGGTTTAGGGTTGGGGCTTAGGGTTTAGGGTTTAGGTTTTGGGGTTTAGGTTTTAGCGTGTATGGTTTAAGGTTTATAACAATTTAGTAAATTTTTTAATAAAAAATTAAATAAATGTTACAAAATGCTTTTAAAAATGTTATAAAATGCTTCGGGTTTAGGGTTTAGGGTTTATAAAAGATTATTAAGTGATTTTAAAAAACACTTAAAAAATGTTACAAAAGACTTTTGAAAATGTTAATTAATGATTAGGGTTCAGAGTTTAGGGTTTGGGGTTTAGGGCTTAGGTTTTATAACATGTTATTAAATTATTTTAATAAACACTTAAATAAAAGTTACAAATTTTTTTCTAATAGATCATAAAATTGCTTAGATTTAAGGGTTTAGGGTTTGGGGTTTGGTTTTTAGGGTTTAGTGTTTAGAGTTT
>APFE030348129.1:2972-67384 GCA_000404065.3 Pinus taeda
AAAAATAGAAAGTGAGATTTAAATGTGCATTTAATCTCAGCCATTGATCTAAATCTATCTCAGCCATTGGATTTAGGGATCACCCAAAAGTCATTCAGGGTTGGGTTAAAAGAGGAAAAGGAGGAAAAGATCATTCATTCTTTCATGAGCAGATTGGGAGAAGGAGAGCAAGAGAGCAAGGGAGATTTCTGGACAAGAAGGAAAAAGAGGCAGCAGTTTGGCACACATACCAGGCAGCTCTTCAGCAAAATCAGAACAGCAGAAAGACAAGCAGAACAGCAGCAAGAACAAGCAGAAAAAGCTGATTTTTTGCTGAAAACTGAGAAAAAACTGATTTTTGGGCACGAATATCGAGGCACTGATTTTCGGCACAAAAGTCGAGGTCTGTCCGTACAGTTCGTACGGCCGTCCGCACAGTTCGTATGGTCTGTACATCCGTACGGTCCATACTGCGCGTACAACAAAGTTTCCAGGTGGTCTGTGGGTTGAAAACGGATAAGTTTGCTTGCTGGAAAAATTATTTTGCTGTAATTTTTGCTGAAATTTTCTTGCTGTAAAAAGGCATTTTCCAGAAATAAAGAAGAGCTCTCAAACTGGTTTTCCCCAAGAGTTGTAGGGGGTTTTTCCAGGGTCACGTTGACCAAAAATATCAGTGTTTTAATGTGTTTTAATGGCTGTTTATTATTGCTGATTTTTATTTCTGCAATTTCCAGCATTCTTTAAATTTTCCAGAATTTGTGTTTTCAGCAAATTTATTTTTTTTCAGCATTGTTGGATGTATGGTTATGGGAAAGGGCATTTAACTACATGGGAGAAATAAGGAGAAACTGAAAACCGGGGTGGGAAAACAGAAATTTCAACAGCTAGCAGGTCCAAATGCTGGCCCTCTAAAGTGTTCAGACAGAATGAATTTGATCTAGCAATTCCTCTAATAATATAAGGCCCAACCCACAGGCTATCGAGCTTTTCGTGATTGCTAGACTTTTCATTTCTATGATCCAATAAAAGAACCATATATCCAAACTGTAAAGATCTGGCTCGAGACGATTTATCAAAACTATCCTTCACTTTAGTGTGACTTTTACAAAGATTATCAAAAGTACTCTTGTGAGCCTTGTCGAGTTCAATGATATGATCAGTACTTTGTTGCACGCATCTTTATTATTGGTAAAATGTTGAAGACGTTGAAAAGATAAAAGCTTGAGATTAACAAGTGGAGTCACATCCAGACCATGTATGAGTTCAAAGGGAATTTTTCTTGTATATTTTTTCTTTGTGATTCTATTAGCCCACAGTGCATATTTGATTTCGCTATCCCAAGACTGTTTATTATCTCCTATGATCTTCTCGATAATGTTTATCAGATTCTTATTGATTGACTTTGCAAGACGATTACCTTGAGGATAATAGTTGAAAGAATGAGATAGAATAATAACATATTTAAAGCAGAAGGACGAAAATTCATAAGAACTAGAAACTTTGGTGTTCTCTGTTGTAATTTTAGCTGGAACACCAATCCGAGTAATGATTTGATTCTCAATAAAATCCATGACAACCTTCTCCGTGGCATGCTTAGTTGGAATGGTCTCAACCCATTTTGTGAAGTAATTTGTCGCAGTTAAAATCCATGAATAGCCATTACTATAATTCTTATTGAATTTACCAATGAAGTCTAATCCCCAATGTTGAAAAGGGGCCTAAGAAACAACCCACTGCATAGGCAATGTTGCTAATTGTTTCTTTCGAGTGAAAAGTTGACATTCCTGCCAATTTCCGACGAACTTATCCACATCTGCAAAGATAGTAGGCCAGTAATACCCAACATGTAGAATTTTATGGGCTTAGCCGCTTAGCTTAAGTTCCATCTACACATTTGAGTATTATTCCATTCAGATTCCTCCATCCGAGCCCCTCTTTCAAAATACAATACTTGGATGCCTTCAACCTAATAGCTCTCCTTTTATGGGCCACTAGATGGTTAGGGCATGTAAGGTTTGTCAAATAATAGACAATATCTTTATACCATTCAATTTTGCCCATCCTTTCAAGCTCGAGGCAAAAATGAACTTCAACTGCATCATTATGTAAAACTAACTACAATGCCTTTTCATTACTTTCAGTCAACATCTGCGCTAATCCTTGGCCTTTAGCAAGCTTGGTTGTCCTAATTTCCAAATCATATTCCTGGATCTTGGTTACCCACTTGGCACAAGTCCCTAAGCAATTAGTTTGTGTTAATATATCTTTGATAACAAAATGCGGAACAAAGGAAATAACTTTATAATAACTCACATACGTCCTGAATTGCTTAAGAGACTTAACTAAGGCATATGATTCCTTCTCCATAATGCTATAATTCAACTCTGAATTTTGCAGGGAGTTTGTTAATTTATGGTATGTTCTATGCTTAGAGCAGTTTACTTCTTTTCTTATTATTATCCACAGATTAGCAATCACATGTACATTAAGTAAAGTGCAAATAGAACATTAAACGATCAATAGAAAACAAGCCAAGACAAGAGACACAAGATGTAGCGGCTAGCCAGGGACAAACCCTAATATGGGGAAACTCTTCTTTTATCTTCAATAATTCAGCAGAGAGAAATAGTACATAAATCTGATTTACATCAGCAACAACAAACCCTAGATCAGCCCTCAACTAGGGCAAACAATATCTTGCAAACCGATCGTCAGATAGGCTTAATTCCTTCACCACAAAATGTCACCTTCAGAGGAGAGTCAGTTCCACCTACAGCACAGTTCTGAGAGAGAAAAATATGGTCAACGCTGATCAAACTTCCAATCTACAATTGCAGCCCTAAATTCTAAGTCCTTCCTTCCACACGTGTGAGAGAAGAGTCCCTTTCTGCGCAGTAGGAGAAGAGCCTCTTTTCTACGCAGGAGAGAGAGAGAGATGTGATGAGATGAGTGTGTGCAAATGAGGAAAATACCTCCTATATTTATATACAAATGTTGATGATTGAATAGATGCGATTGTTGGGCTTCTGAGCCTACATGAGTTGCTGGTCGGCTTGATAATTATTCCATAATCAAAATAAACTCATATCTCCATAAAAACTTATCAGAATCAAATGATCTTTAAATCAATCCTACACCTTTGGACAAGAGGAATCTAATAAAAATATTATCAGCCATGAATAAGATGACCCATATGGAGTTTGGCCCTTGTTGCCAATTTTAACACTCCCTCTCAACTAGGGAGAACTCCATCTGCAATTCATCTATCGGTCGCTATTATTCATCCATCAAATGCACTGCCTTGTCCAACTTGACCCCTGCTCTGCTCTGCTCTATTCTGTCTGCTTTGATCTGTTCTGTTTTGCCTTGTTCTGATCTGCTCTGCTCTGTTTTGTCCAAATAATGAAGAAGAAGAAATGATCGAGGATGTATCATACCATCCTCTGCTGACTCAAAGTCAATCACAGAGTGTGTACCACTAGTCCTAGACCAGTCCTCAACTGACCCGAAGTCAGTCTCATTGTGGGTACAACTCCTACCAATGGTCCCAGACCAGTGTCATTGATCCCAGATCAATGAAGGTCATCCTAGCATAGGGAGTACAGTAGATATAGTGATGCGTCCATCAATACTACTATGGTCCCTATCCTCATTTCTCTGCTCATTGATCAAATGAGAGGTACTTCCCATGAGTCCCAGACTGCATGGGTAGGGTGCCTCGATAGAAGAACTAATCAATCCTGTCCACAAGAGAGCAAATCATCCTGTCCCACAAGAGAGCGAATCATCTTGTCCACAGGAGAGCGAATCATCCTATCCACGGGAGAGTGAATCATCCTATCCACAATCACCATGGAAAACACATCATCCAAGCCTCACAGGACAACTAATCATCTTGCTACACAATCGTCATGGAGAACACATCATCCAGACCTCACAAGAGAACTAATCATCCTATTACATAATCGTCATGGAGAACACATCATCTAGACCTCACAGGAGAACTAATCATCCTGCTACATAATCGTCGTGGTGAACACATCATCCAGACCTCACAGGAGAACTAATCATCCTGCTACATATTTGCCACGGGGTGTCACAGGGAAAGTTTTGATTCTTTTACCCTGTACACGTACACCACTAGGGGATGGTGAGTCACCCTATGGTCATATGTCGCTCCAAGAAGTACCTTGCACCCCCCGGAGATCCCAGAGCTCAATACATCATACAGAACCCTCATCAAAGGGTCTTTGAACGACACCAAGTCGTTCACGGAAAGTCAGGAATTTGACCTTCCTTAGGGGCTTTGTTAGAATGTCGGTGACCTATTCATCTGTAACGATATGTTGGAGCCTTATTGCTCCTCGCTGCACCATATCTCAAATATAGTGGTACCTGATATCGATATGCTTGGAGTGATCATGAAATACAGGATTTTCTGACAAACGAATCCCACTCTGGTTGTCACATAGGATCACGGTGGTATCCAATGTAAATCCAAACAGCTCACTAAAGAGCTTTTGCAACCAGACTGCCTCACAGGAGGCCATGCTAGCAGCAATATACTCTGCCTCGGCGGTGCTCAAAGCCACCGACTTCTACTTCTTGCTCATCTAGGATATCAAAGCAGATCCCTAGGAGAAACAGCACACGGAAGTGCTCTTACGATCCACCACACTGCCTACCCAATCAACGTCAGTGTATCCAAGTAGTCTGACATCTCCAGCAGTGTATCTTAACCCATATGTAATTGTGCCACGAAGATATCTTAACAGATTCTTAGCACCAATCCAATGTATGTGGTTAGGTTCAACCATATGTTGACTTAATGTGTTGACTGCAAAACATATATCTGGACGAGAGTTCACTAAGAACATTCATGCTCCGACAAGTTGCCGATACTCTGTGGCATTTCGTAAAACAGGTCCAACAACACTTTTAACTTCGTGAAGTCAAGCTCCATTGAGGTAGTTACAAGCTCGCAATGCACCATACCGAATCTTTCCAATATTTTCACCACATATTTTTCTTGAGATAGGAAAATTTCCCTTGGCTTCTGCCACACTTCAAGTCCTAGGAAATAGTGCATTAGTCCTAGGTCCTTCATTTCAAATTCAAAAGCCAACTCCCTCTTACATTTGTGAATGAGAGGGTCTGCACCTGTTAGAAAGAGGTCATCCACATACAACACCAGTATGAGAGGTTTGTCATCTTCAATCCTAAAGTGAAGGTTAGGATTGGCTTCACTCCTACTAAATCCCAGCTTCATCAAGTAGCTATCGATCCTCTCATACCATGCTCGGGGTGCTTGCTTCAGCCCATAGAGAGCCTTCTTCAACCTGCATACATGAGATTTTCGATCATACATCTCAAATCTTTCAGGCTACTCCACGCATACCTCTTCTTTGATCGAACCATACAAGAACGCGGTCTTGACATCCATCTAATGTAGGTTCCATCCTTGTGAAGCCACAAGGGCTATGATTGAGCAGATGGTGGTATATCTAGCAACAAGTGCAAATATCTCATCATAGTCTATACCTTCCTTCTGGGAGAAGCCACGAGCGACAAAACGAACCTTATACTTTTCCGTACTTCCATCTGCTGCATGCTTTATCTTGTAAATCCATTTAGAAGTGACAACTGTCTTATCCTGGGCTCTGGGTACTACTTCCTCGACATCATTTTTCATAATAGACTCATATTCTTCAGTCATAGCATCCTTCCATACTTGATACTTGACAGCATCTGAGAATGATGAAGGCTCATTTTGTATGATCGTGCTCATGATGGTCAGGTATCCCCGATACCTGTTAGGTTTCTTACTTTCACGGAAGGTTCCTCGGGGTGCAGTGCATCCTTCAGCATCATCGAGTAGCCCCCTAAGCCAAGAGGGCCTCTTCCTAGAAGAGGAAGGCTCAAGTGGATCAATAGGATCCATGGGTTCATCCACATCGGGCATTGTTACATCATCTTTTTCTTTTAGTTCCCTGGTGAAAGCTTCTTGAGAGCTCCTCAAAGTAGGAAGATTGTCCACCTTGCTGAGAGCCATATCTTCATCAAAGGTGACGTCATGACTAATCACAACTTCCCTTTGACCGACTACATAGATTCTATAGCCCTTAGTATTTTCACCATAGCCCACGAAGATTCATTTCTTTTCAAATGCACCCAATTTATTCCTTTTCTCTTTTGGCACATGAAAATATACAGGGCTTCCAAAAATTCTAAAATGAGATACGTCAGGTTTCTTACCGGTGAACATTTCTTGAGGAGTCTTGGAACCCATTGTTTGATGAGGGCATCGGTTTTGTACATATACGGCGGTGTTTGCAGCTTCACCCCATAGAAACTTCAGAAGTCTTTGATCATGGAGCATGGCATGGACAACGTCCATAATCGTACGGTTCTTCCTTTCCGCCACACCATTCTGTTCAAGAGTATATGGTGTAGTAGTCTCCCTCTTAATGCCAGCCTCTTTACAAAAATCATGAAACTCGTTAGATTCATATTCAGTGCCATTATCAGTCCTTAAGATCTTGATCTTCTTTTCGGTTTGATTCTCGATCAAGGCTTGAGATGTGTCACAGTGACACCTAGCGAACTTCCTCCGACCTGATATAATGAATCAACTCGAAACCCAAGAGTGAAGGCATCTTTAACATTGTTTTTCCATGCACGTACCTTGCCATTGTTGAAAGCCATCTTGTAGCCTTTGTCTTCCATTGCCGAAATGGACACTAGGTTCTTTTTGAGGTCAGGTACATATAATACATCCTGTAACTGGATCGTATTACCTTGATTCAATTTAAGAGAGACATTGCCTACACCTTTCATGGGATATTTCATATTGTCTGCAAGGACAATTTCCAAGTTAGTTTCTTTCTCTATCAGATTATGGAGAACTTATTTGTAACAAGCGAAGTGCCTTGAGGCACCACTATCAATAAGCCAAATTCTCAGCGAGTCCAAAGGATCAGAGGTAGATAGAGTAGCTGGTAGATAATATTCATCCTGCTTATTGTCAACAGTGTTAGATTCATACCTGGAATTTCTAGCCTTCTTGAATGATTGTCCTCTTCCTTGATTTCCAGCACTCCTTTTACCTCTGCTAATAGATTTGCCATTCCTTTGATTGCCATGAGAGGGATTTTGATCATCATCCCGGTGTGAGTCCCTTCTATCAGGGCACTCCCTTGCATAGTGACCTGCTTATGGCAAATGTAACATCGTCTTTTTCTTCCACCCTTAGGTCTAGACTTTCTTTTTGATTTAGTCCCGGAATTATTTATTTTTTTAGCATGAGAAGAAAAGGCAGCAAGAGGACCTTTAGGCATGGGCATTTCTCACTCTTCCATCCTTGTTTCTTCCTGAATGCATCTTGCCATTAATTCCTCGAAACCAGGAATTACGTTATTGTTGAGAAGAGTAGTCCTGAACACGTACCATTCAGATGGTAATCCTCCAAGGGTTGAGAGTGCCATTTCCCTATCAGTGATAATTTCTCCAATAGATAGGAGATCGTTCTTGATCTTGGTGATTCTTGAGAAATATGCTTGCATGCTCTCATCTTTTCCCTTCTTAATATCCTTAAGCTTATTTCTAAGAAACAAAACTTGATTTGCAACATTAACTTTAAATAAACTCAGCAGTCTATCGTAGATTTTCTTGGAGGTGTTCAGGTCGGAGATGTAGGCCACCAAGCGCTTGTCGATAGAGTCCCAGATGATCTTCTTTGTTTTGACTTCACCGGTTTTCCATTTGTTCCTGGCAGCAGCGAGTGCATTTGATGGAGGCTCAACAATATTGCCTCTCACATGGTCCAACACTCCTTGATCTTCTAAAGGTTAGATCGAGAGACATCTTCCACCCGTCATAGTCAAACTTCTCACGGAGCTTGTCTTCGGCAGGGAAGAGTGTTGAGGACCCCATAGTTCTTTTAGGATAGCCTTGCCAATCTTCTCTTCGGTGATTGCTCTTGCTCTTGCTCAGGGTTTGTCTTCACCTCAGCTCTAATACCATGTTAATTTATGGTATGTTCTATGCTTAGGGCAGTTTACTTCTTTTCTTATTATTATCCACAGATTAGCAATCACATGTACATTAAGTAAAGTGTAGATAAAACATTAAACGATCGATAGAAAACAAGCCAAGACAAGAGACACAAGATGTGGCGACTAACCAGGGACAAACCCCAATATGGGGAAACCCTTTGATCTAATCTTCTTTTATCTTCAATAATTCAGCAAAGAGAAATAGTACATAAATCTGAGTTACATCAGTAGCAAAAAACCCTAGATCAGCCCTCAACTAGGGTAGCCAATATCTTGCAAACCGACCATCGGATCGGCTTGATTCCTTCACCAAAAAATGTGGCCTTCAAAGGAGAGTCAGTTCCACCTACAGTGCAGTTCTAAGAGAGAGAAAGATGGTCAACACTGGTCAAACTTCCGATTTGCAGTTGCAGCCCTAAATTCTGTGTCCTTCCTCCACACATGTGAGAGAAGAGTCCCTTTCTGCGTAGTAGGAGAAGAGCCTCTTTTATGCGCGGGAGAGAGAGAGAGAGAGATGTGATGAGATGAGTGTGTGCAAATGAGGAAAAGACCTTCTGTATTTATATAAAAATGTTGATGATTGAATAGATGCGACTATTGGGCTTTTGAGCCTACATGAGTTGCTGGTCAGCTTGATAATTATTCAATAATCAAAATAAATTCATATCTCCATAAATACTTATCGGACTCGGATGATCTTTAGATCAATCCTACACCTCTCGACGAGAGGAATCTAATAAAAATATTATCACCTATGAATAAGATGACCCATATGGAGTTTGGCCCTAGTTGCCAATTTTCACAGAGTTGCTCATAAAGGCTATTAGTTGCTCATGACCCTCCTTATTTTTCTGAAGCAAGACACCTGCTATAGTATCCTCGGAAGCAAAAGAGAGGATCATAATTTACTTGAGTAATCAGGATTGACAAGCACATGAACTTTAGCTATAGCATCTGTAATATGTTGAAATTCCCTTTTGCCTTCACACTTCCTAACGAATTTAGCATCTTTCTTTAACAAACTTTGTATGGGCTTGACAATATCAACGTTAATTGCAATAAATCTTTTGTGGAAATTGATCTTCCCAAGGAAAGATTGAAGGGACTTAATATTATCCGGCAATGGGATTTAACAAATAGCCTCAACCCTCTCATGGTATATTTGATACCATCTTTGTATGTAATGTCACCAAGTAATTTCCATTCTGTTACTCCAAATATAGATTTCACAGGATTCAAGGATATGCCAAATTCTCAACATCTATCAGAAATTTGTCTAAGATGATTTATATGAGGTGTACCATATTTTGAAAAAATGGTGAGATCATCTTGATATATCTGAATAATTTTACTGGTTACCCCTTGAAAGCATAATCCATGGCCCTTTGAAAAGTATCCCCTACATTTGTGAACCCAAAAGGCATTCTGAGATACTCAAATGTTCCCCAAGGTGTGGTGAAGGTTGTCTTATATTGGTCTTCTTCTTTAACCTAGACTTGATTATAATCAAAGAAACCATCCAATAATGACATCATACCAAAACTAGTTATCTTCTAAAGCATATTCTCCATGTTGGGTAAAGGATAATTATCTTTTTTACAGGCCAAATTAAGATTTTTGAAATCAACACAAAGCCTGATTGTATTATTTTCTTTCTGACAATTACCAATTTAGAACACTGTGATGAATGTAGTGTTTGTGTGATGATCCCAGTAGTGAGCATATTTTGTAACTCTTCATGAACCAATGGGGTTGACTTAGGATTAATTTGCCTAAGCTTTTGCTTGAATGGTTTAGCATCTTCATCCTTTAAGGGCATAGTGTGCTCCATAATGTCTTTCTTGTAGCCCTTAAGCTCATCATATCAAATAGCTAAAACATCACAATATTCAATTAGCAAAACAATTAGATCTTAGTTCTCTTCTTTAGAAGTACCTTAAGCAATTTTGACAACTTTTGGGTCTTCGGGGAAGCTGATATTCACTCAATAAATTCTCTGGGGTCAATTTTCTTTTCTTCATTCGTTTTTGTAGCATCGTTTCTACCAAAAAGGTGTTCCATAGAAACAATGTTTCTTGGGCTAGTATTTTTCATATTTCTACTACTAGAATTACACACCTTCTCCTTAGAACATGCTTGAAAATATTCAAAATTTTCTAAGTGATTAGGGAAATAGACAATCTGCTTCTCATCGTCGAATACCTGCCAATGTTCAATATTATTTGCAACTGAAGGCCTGAGGATTACTTCCATTTTGACCTTATCCTCTATCATATTATCGGATACTTTAAAAGTAGATGTAGCCACAACAAGTTCATTCGCTTGACTGTTTTTCTCTTTGGCAATCACTTGGAGATCATAGGCATCAAACAACTCAATGGTGTCCCATACAACATTCCGATGTTTTTTGAGTTTATCGTTTCTGCATGAAAATTTACTCTTCACTTGTTGAATGGTGAGATCAAAATCCCCCTTAACACTAAGCAATTTTATCTTGAGCTCCTTAGCTAATTCAAGACCCATCAATAAGGCTTCATATTCAGCTTCATTGTTAGTAGCTTCAAATTCCATTCGAAAGGAAAATTTAAACACATGACCCATAGGGGACACTAAAACAATCTAGACCCCTTTACCATGCTTAAAAATGGAACCGTCAAAATTCATGTACCAAATTTGACTCCTTGATTCATCAACCTTATGCTCTAATGGCATTACAAAATTGGAAAAGACAACATAATTTTCCATGCTGGATCGTTCTGTAATGAGCTCACCCTGAGGATCTTTGGGACAAGATACTTTCTCAACTTCAACAAACCCACTGCATAGCAAACAAGACAAAAGAGATTGATATTCTTTTTGGAATTTTCTATCTAAGGAGCCTTGCAGTTTGCAAGACCTTCGACCGCTAGGAAGGAATCTTGACAATCTCAAAGATAGGTAAAGTGAATTTTGCACTGCTAATCCATCCCCCTAAATCAATTTTCAAACTCAGATCTAGAACACGTGAAGCGATTTCTTTCATAATTTCAAAACATTCTTCTCATTTTCAACATTATTTATACTAAAAGGAAGAGAGTCTTAATGTCACGGCTATTCTTGATAACCTCTATCCTGTCCTCTAAAGGAAAATGAAGCTCTTTCCCTAACATATTAACTTGATCCTTTGTTATCATGAGATCACCATTTTAGACACCCTTTGCAATAGCACAAGATTCTTCATTATGGAAGCTTTGGCAGGGCCTACAATAAGACAAAGGATGAGCAACAATATTTGTAGATTCAAGTGGATCGGGAGGTCTCTGCTCAGCTGGAGGATTCTTCTTTGGCCATGAATTATTATTAGCTCTGTTATTAGTATTTCTAAGTTGCATAATCTGAGCTTGAGACCTTTCCATTTGAATTAGCCTAGCCTACATCACATTCATTTCCCTGACATGTTCAATCTTCATTTCCTCAATCAATTGAGTTAATTATTTAAAAGGATCATGCTCAACTTCCTTGACTTCTTTTCCATTAGATTTAACTGTACCTCCTTGAAAACCAAGGATTTCATACTTTCCAGATGCTTTCTTGTCCTTTTCCAACTCTTCAACTAAAGTTTGAACTAGCTTTAAATCAGTTGGGGCTTAGAACGTCTTAATTCATAAGAAGTATCCACAACAAATGCATCCAAATAATGCTCTAACGAAGATTTATCAATTGGTTTATAATCTTGATGCATTTCTATGACAATGACATTAAACTTATTGAATCCTTCAACATTTTCATTTTCATTTTTCTTTATATCGCTGATGATTCTAAGAAAATATCTTCCTTCTAGTTTGTCCCCAAACTTATCTTTGAAAGCATTGATGATGGCTTGTAGAGAATCAAAGGAGTTATTGGTCCAATCCAAGAACCAATCCATGGCATCATTTTCTATGTGAGATGCAAGCTCTTGGTTACTTTTAATTATATGCTTATCCTAGATTTATCCTTCTTCTCAATTATTTTGGAACTAGTCTCGAACGCAAGTTGTAGAAAGAATTCCAAAGGGAGGAGGCTAAGGCCTCCTTAACGATGCCTCCCGTGGAGTTCTAACCACCTATGTGCCTCTGTTCCTACAAGTGATTGCCCGCAAGATAACTGCAGGGTCACCTATGTTAACTGCAGATGAGGGTCTAGAATCCTCGAATTGCTTGAAGAAGGTGGTCCTATCTTCTTAAGACCAAGCTTATGCTTGGAGGTAGATTTTACAAATGCACTTCTTTCTAGTCCTAGAATGAAGATCCAATATATGAGTGAAAGCTTCAATGAGATTATTAATTGAGACAAGCACTTCAACAAGAAAAATAAAGTGAGATCCAAACACTTATAGTGATATCCAATGCCCCAACACTTAGATGAAGTACTTAAAGAGAAAGTAAATAACTATCTCAAATGATACAATATCAACAATTCCAATGAAACACAAATGACAATATTTAATGATGCACAATTAGCTAGAGATTATTAAAATTTGTTGTTGTGCTAGTTAATTTCACTTATGATCACAAGAACAAATTTGAGAACTTTATGATAATGAAACAAGGCTAGCAATTCAAATGAAACAAAAATAGCAATTTCAAGCTTATCTATGTTTCACAAGATCTTATCTTATGATTAGCAATATTACTCAATAGTTAGGCCCAATAGCAAGTTATCATTTAAATCATAAACCAATGAAGTACATTAGCACAAGAGGAGATTGCTAACAGTGACCAACAACGAATGCTAGATACATAATGCAATGATACAACGATGCAATGACAATGCAAAAATGCAATAACATCAAAGCAAGACTTATATGACCAATTCACTAATGAACTTCTCTCAATATCAGACTTATGCAAATCAGACCAGCAAACTACTAATGTGAAAGCAGTCCCAAAACTTGAAAGAGAAGCTAGGAAACACAATAGAAAATACGCCCTTAAGTAATGAGGGTTACTTCTTAGAGTTATTGGACTTATTTAGAGATGTTTTAAAGCTTAATTAGAGTGATTTAGCACTTGATTTGGCCATTGTTATATTAGCTTCAGATCTGATTTGATTTACGCAGTAAGTCAAAGAGAGGGGTAGGGAAGGAGAACAAACCCTCAAGGCCTCTAGACCTTTGTCGAATGGCTGATTTAGCTAGTTAAGGCACCAATAAGGCTATTTTTGGCCTTGAATGCACTTTGTGAGCTGCTCAACACCTGCAATCACAAATGTAAGTGTAAAATAGAATGGACCAGCCACCAAAAACCCCACGTCCAAGCTAGATAAAGCCTTCCAAGGCTGCGGCTAGGGAAAGCTAACAAATATTAGCCACAAATAAGTGAAGAAAGGCTCCTTAAATTTGGTGATCAAATCTCCAAAGACCTGCAACACAAATGTATTATCCTCAAAACCCTAAGGAATGATGGATCTTCCCTCTTAAAACCAACGGCTAGGGCTAGAAGCCCCTCTAATGATAGCAGCTAGGCTTGAAAGTGCCTTTAGGGTGGCGGCTAGGCCTCCAAGGGCTAGAATGGCTAGGAAAATGAAATTTGGACCTGTAAACCCTTCCTCAATGGATGATAAGCCTGCAAAACAAAGAATTAGCCCACAAATAGACCAAATACACTGAACATTCGTTGAAAACCCTTACCAAAAATTACCTTATACCTGCAACACAAAGAATTATCACTGGAAATCACTTGCTAGGAAATTATGAATGAATGCTTGGCATGAATACAGGAAGTCTTCTTAACCTTGATTTTTCCTGACATCATTTGGATATATGCTATATTTATGAGCATGTAGTTGACAGGTATAATAGTCGGTTTCTAGTTATGGACAGATCCATCAAGGAATTGGAGTCCCTTGAGATATGATATATGTATGTGTTCAATTACAAGGCAGCGTGCTTGGTACAATAAGGTAAGGTAACTGGTGTATTGTTGTATTTATATATACACTCACAGTTATCTGTTTATGCCAGTATGATTCAAGGATTGCATGGCAAAAGAGACTACCATGAAATCTTGAAGAAGGATCATGTTGAGCTTTCCCATGCAATCATTAGGAATCCATGGGGATTGAGTCTAAGATTTGTATCGAAGGCTTTCTCCTTGTGCCATTCATTGTTTTGCAAAGTTCCATTACGTTTTGGGTAGATGTCTAGATCCTAGCCTGAAATAGTGGCTTAAATCCTGCAGTCTCAGGCACAGAATAGGTTGAAAAAGATTGCAATCGCTCCCTCGTAGGCACCATGCGTGTGACTAGAGGGTTTCAATCGAAATCAAATAGTGTTGTGCTAGTGTCTGGGAGATCAGGGCACTAAAGAAAAAGGTTTAATTCAGAGTCTACACACCTGGAAGGGTGGTTTAGCCCTTGGGGGTCCTATAGTACTTAATAGAGAAGGCATTAAGGGTTTTGGTTTGTCGATTCCACTTCCTTAAGGTGATCTAAGAGGTTGAATCATATCATAGTAACTCTTCTTCACATGTTTACCCCGAAAATAGAAAGGCAGGGCTGAAAACCATAGTCACACCTAGCAAAACCCATGCCAATGACAACAAGACAACCAAATATACACACATGCATGTACCATGCATGCCAAAACTAACAAGGAAATCATAAATGCAACTGGATATCTGCAAGAAATACGATTGTAGTTTCTTGAATTCCGCACTTCCTTGCTTCCTCTTGCTTTCTTATCCTTCCTTTGCCTTCTTTCCTGTAATGCTAGAGTGCTCCAAGAATACTCTAAGTGTCCAAGAGTATGAGAGAGAGAGAGAGAGAGAGAATATAGAGAGAGCTCCACCATAGAACTAACAAAAGCCATGAATTGACCCTTAGAATCCTTTTTATCAATGAGGTCTCTATTTTCTTCATTTTCCATTATTTTCCTTCTTTTTCCTCCTCACATGCAACCTGTGACCTTTCACCTTCCTTTTCTCCTAATTTACATTATTTTCATAAATAAAATTATCAATTAATGCCTCGTGTCTTTCCAAAGCCTTTGCCAATTTCCTTAGCCATAATAAACCAAATGAACACTCACACTATGATGTTTTGCCCAAAATTCAAATTGGAATACATGTCCCATGACCTTGGTCTTGTATTTTTTTTTGCATGAATTTTTTAACTGCGACTGTTACATAGGGTCATATCCATTGAACATAGGATACTAGTTTTTAACTTGGATATCAAATTGTTTATCTAGTATAAACGTACATTATGAACATAGTAGTACTAGAATCTTACGAAATTGTTTTGAATCCTATGAGAATTTTGATATTGCTTGAACATTAGATGTTGCACATATTAGAATATCATATCATAGATGTGAAGTACATTTAGTATATGTTAGATGACGTAAATTTCAACTTTTCATTAATATTAATTCAAAAAGGATGTTTTTTTCTTACTGGAAAAAAAATTATGGTATTTCCCACCACCTAAGTCAATAATTACTAAAAAAACTTATGCTTCAATCAATAACTACTAAAAACAAACAGTTTCAAAATTATTCAACCTAATTGAGTTTCATTTTAGTGATTATCTCCTTATGATTGAAAAATCAAAGTTTCATTATAGTGAGTCGTGACTAGCCATCATGTTAGTATCGTTGATTTACTCCCATTGTTGCTCTAGTGAAACTTGGCGACCCATTTCTACATTTCTAGGGAAGGGGGAAAGTTATTTTGGTTTTGATAAGGTTATTTGGAGATCTTTTCCATGGACAAAAGAAGAGCTTATGATAAATCATCGCTTTGACAAGCGCTTAAAGGAGCCGTGACTTCAAGATCCCCTGACAAATCTTTAATTTCTTCGCCAACTTCCACATCAGTTGGGGCATTCTCAGTCACCTCCACCTTTATCTCCACTATTGTCACCATCTACGTCTTTGCCTCTGTTGCCTAAGCTTGGTTGGTCTAATACTTACAGAATTCGTATTCAAAAGGTTTTTCTTGGTAGAAAAATACCTAGACATCATCTTCATGTAGAGAGAATTGCCTCAATGCCTTCTGAAGCCTCAAGACGGTTGGCAAGCCCAATGCTTATGATCTTATCTAATACTAGTTCCTAGCAGCAACCAATTGTGGAGCTTAGGAATTCACTACAAAGGTCGAGGTTGAAAGAATCCTTTGTACCGTCATGGCTGCAAGTTCAACCCCAAACAGTCATCAGTGGCAGTGGGCGTGGATCTCTTAAGGTTTTGAACATGCGACATTGTATCGTTCAAAGCCTCCCTTGCACACCAACTCACTCAAAAAAATGTTGATGATGTGGGTGATTGGTTTGAAGAGCCTGTTTAGAGGGTCCAATTTGGTAAAAATCTTGATGGCAAAGAGATGTGCAATTCTTACTAGAGAAAATCTCAATCGAGACTCTTCGTCATCAACAAAGTCGCCTAATGCCAGTTGGGTGAACAAGTTTATCAAGTGATGGATTTGGTTGTACGCTTTTCTTCATTTGCAGGCATTTATCATTTCATAAATTTGTAATTTTATTTTAATCATTTTTCATATTTGTATAAGTTGGGAATTTAAGTGGTTTTTACTTAGAGCCATGAGAACAATGTTGCATGACCAAGTTTTCAATGGCGAGAGGAATTAATAAACCTGGGAACTGTACAAATGAAGATGTGTAGACCTATTATAAATTTACAAGTCGATGTCTGTTGAGCTACAGTGCAAAGTGACATTGAGCTTTTGTGATGGAAATGATGTCAACCCTCTTTATTTTTCCCTAGACAACAAGTTGCACACATATTTTGGCAAATGGTAGGTCGTTGGCTGAGCAGAGCTTACCTTCTGTTAATTTTGTTGGGATATCAAACAACCATTTAGTAATCTACTAACCTAGTTATATCCAAGGATTATAACAACCTTCCTTCAAGGTCTATAAAGGAGATTTACACCCGGTGAGGTTGGAAGAAATGTAGGTCTTAGATGTTAATGTATATGTGCACCTAATTTACGATGCTGATGGTCTTGATAAGAATGGATAAGATTGACGAGCTTTAGTCTCATGAAAAGTACAAGAGAATTAAAAAACAGTTAAAATCCTATGAGAATTTCGTTGAGCAAAACCCCTTTAACTTTTCTTAGAAGACTCCTTCAAAGGTGGCTAGAAAATGCCTTGAGATTACACAATTGTGGTCTTTGAACTCATAAAACATTTTCTCAATGAGACACCATGAAGAAAGATTGTTCCAATAGAAAAAAATCAACAAAATGTGGTAGGGAAGACTTATTGATAGTTGCAAAAGAAGGCACTACAGTACTAAAAATTATTGTTGGTAAAAGCTACTGAAAGCCACTAATTTTGTTGCCATGATCTTCTCTTAATACTTAAATTATGTGTTTCTCAAATGTATATGCATATAGATTCTCAAACTTATTGTTGTCATAGCTTAAGACTTATCCCTTGGACATATATGATTGAAACTTAGATGTATTCTTCAAACATAAGAGGTCAAAACACAAATGTATTTCTTATATTTCAAGTGTACTAATTTTCATTTTGCCACTAATATTTTTCTCTTCCCTAATTCTCTTATTTATGAAGTCATGGATTCATTGTATTGACTCTTTATCATTAAGATTTTTCTTTTATTTCTACAATCCAGTATAGTTTGGCATATCAACAAACACTGATTGTATATCATAGGTTCAAGGAGATAGTGTAATGACCCTAGTCATTTTGCATATATATAAGCATCATCCTCGTTAGGGATTGGTGGCTAAAGATATGTTTATGAAATTTGACATGAACTTAGATATAGACCCACTTTTTAAAGTGGACAAATATAAGACAACTCCTTTCATATGGTTAGGGGACGAATGCCAGGGAAGACCTTATAAAAAGCTTAGAGCTTTGTTGACAATTTCCTAATCGTTCAAGCATGGATTTCATTAACATTACAAATTGATGTGTTATCATAAGGACTACGCACAAACATTAAAAAGAGAATTGAGGATGGAGATCACAAAGATATTTCCAAAAATTCTGGCATATGATGGAGAAGGTTGTGTCTGCACGCCCTGCCGATTTTAAAACAAACCCTAGAACGATGGTTGATGAAGGCCAAGGAGGTGGTGGAACGAGATTGAAGTAAGTCTGGCTCCAGCTTCAAAGGGCTCCAGCTTCTGTCCCCCACCACCACTGGGATTTAGATAAATATCAGAGAGTAAACTAAATAATTCCTAATTTGGAATCTCTTTTGGGACAATACATTTCAGGAATAATGAGGAGATCCTATAGATTGTTGTTTCCTATGGACCTCCAAAAAAACCATGAAAAGGCTCAAATGGTATGATCCCTCCGTCACCTTACCTAGAATGAAAAGGGTGATCTCGTAGTTCTTGGTTTGTGAATCGTGAAAAAAAAATAGTATTCCATCCCTCTAAGAAATTGTTTGGCTTCAAATTTTAACCTAGCAAGGGCCCTATTTGTCATATACATCACTTAAGAGTATGATGTTAGCTAAACTAATGGCAATCATAGTTCCGTGAATAAAAGTAATCCTTGTACAAGTGAGCTTATGACATGTACCAAAGTAAGTAGTAATACTAAGCTTATAGGGTAGTTATGGTTGAGGAACCAAATGGCAGGCAATCAAGGGACCTGCAAAACCAATCATCTCTAGTTGGGCCATAGAGGTCGAGCCCTAACTAACCGAGAAGGAATTCAAGCAGTATAAAAGAAGGGGAAGGGAAGGACAAAGAGGAGGGCATTTTTGCTACTTGGAGGGATGCGCACCAGGGAACTGTGGGATAGGCACCACAATGAGCAAGCCAGGGTCGCAGTATTAAAGGTGAGTCTCTGTGATGTTCTCGAATTATATCTTTATTGTTTATTGCACTAAACTTTTACTGCCTCTGCAACCAATTAGTGTATGGGTTTTAGGGCACAGTTTAATGGTGAAAATGAGCTTTTTGGAAATTAAACATGACCACAATTACTCTTTGTGTCTCACATACATCTATGGAATATGGGTGGTGGGGTGACCTCTCAACAGTGGATATGATTGCCTCTGCCCTATAGAGGGAAAAGACCTTATAATGATGCCTCTCGTTATATACAATATGGGTAGGAATATGTATTACTCGGTTAAATTTACTTTACAGAGAGCAAGAACCTTGCAGTCATGTCCATTTCTTAGACATCTTCCGACAAGTGTGGTAGGAACACCTGGAAAAGCTTGCATCCGTCATAGCCCTATACAATAAACTTAAACCCTTGTCTCTAGGAAAAAAAATGATTGCCTAGCTCTCTGGGGTTCTTGGTTTATTGAGGGTGGAGGATTCTACCTTTTGGAATCCCTCACTGAATAAGGGGTGGAGGCTTTCTACTACCCTAGACTCACTTCAAATTGAGTAAACTCTGGAATCCTAGCTCAAGGTGGAGTTTCTATCTCAAGGTGGAGGAATATCTCTGGAATCCCCGAGTCAAGTGAGGGTGGAGATTTTATCTCTGGAATCCCTGATGGTTGTTGGGTGGAGGAAGACTACCTCTGGAATCCCTGATGGTTGTTGGGTGGAGGAAGACTACCTCTGGAATCCCGGAATAAGCCTGCAACTGAATATACTTAATCCAGAAGGGCGGAGGTATAGTGCACCTCTAGATTTTCTAGTGCCCCTGTCGAAGGGTGGAGGTGTGGAACACCTCTGATTCCCTAGTGTACCGATGACAACTAGATATTCTCAATAAGTAGGGTGGAGGTGCGGAGCACCTCTGGACTCCCTAGCATACTTGTTTCAATTGAACATGCTTAAGTAAGAAGGGTGGAGGTATAGTACACCTCTGGATTCGCTAGTGCACCTGTTGAAGTGTGGAGGTGTGGAACACCTATGGATTCCCTAGTGTACCGATGACAACTAGATATTCTCAATATGCAGGGTGGAGGTGTGGAGCACCTCTGGACTCCCTAGCATACATTTTGCAATTGAACATGCTTAAGTGAGAAGGGTGGAGGTGTTGAACACCTTTGGACTCCCTGAGTGCACTTATGACAGCCAAATTATCTCAATTAAACAATCTGGAGGTGTGGAACATCTCGAGTGTACTTGGCGCAACTAATTACCCTTAGAATAAAAGGGTGGAGGTGAGAAAACGCCTCCATCCACCCTAGTGTATCTGGTCATACAACCATTGGAACAGGCTAAATGTGTTAGAGGGTGAGAGTGCCCAGGAATTCAATAGTATTGGTAATTTGTCAGTGGTTGGGAAAAGAATTTTTTTTTTGCTTGGTTCCATTGTCGAGTGTCCGATTAGCCAAGATTGTTCAATTCTGTTCTAATGATTCTCATGCAGAATTGAAGGTTTTCGTTAATAATACAACCTTCCTGTTATAGGAATAATGAGAGCCTCAAAATTCTAAGCCCATAGGAAGTATGGTATAATTTTGTTAAGGGTCCATTAAGTATCTTGGTACTTATTGAGTTAACGACCTAATTTAAGCATGCCTAGAGGTTTGAATGAGGGATATTAATCTGCAAGACATCTTATCTTCAACTATCTTAACCAGTGATGATACTATCAGCAAGATATTGCCGATAATCAAAAATATCACAATATTTTCAGCGAGCCAAAATATCGCCGAGAAAATATCGCGATATTTTGGCTCCTGAAAATATCGCGATATTTCCTAGATATCACCGATATCTCGACAAAATAGCGCACGACGATAGAAAAAATCGTTGGGCAAGCTAGGCCGTGGCTAGAAAAAGGAAAAATTGTCTTTTTCCTTCTTCATTTCTGTTTTTGAATGTTGGAGGAGGAAGGGGAAGAGTTTTGTGGTGGTTGTCAAGGAGGGATTGAGGATCAAACAACAATTATCACCACCAACTAAGATTTTTCTGTGGATCAAAGATTGAAGAACAGTGAGACAATCTTCATTTCTTCCATTAACAGGTATGTTCTTAAAAACCCTTGTGTTAATGATTTTTTCATAGATTCAGGATTATGCTTACTTGCCTCTTTGCCTACCAACATTTTGTTTCTTTGTTTTTTTTTTCATTTGCTATGATTTTCATGCCCATGAGCCAATGCAAGGGTTTTCTCCATATTTGAAGAGCAAGCTTCATTTTTTTTGTCAACTTTCTTATGCACCCTCTTATTACCATTTTTCATTCACATTGCAAAATGCAAATAATGTAGTAATTTTTATTAAATGAGGTGGTTATTATTTTTTGTGTCGAGGTTTAATGCCAATTTTTTGTTTTTTTGTGCCCTAGGTTTGAATTAGTTCACTCCAAATGTCAAATGTGCCAAAAGCCTTGGACCCATTTTGGGAGTATGGGGAGGTTGTTGGTGGGGCAAATTGGGCATATATATCATGCAAATTGTGTGGGACCAAGATTTCAGGAGGGGTCACGCGATTGAAATACCATGTGGCTAGACTCCCTGCACATGATGCAGATGTAATGCCTTGTATGGTTTCTAGTGCGGAGGGTATACAAAAAGCTCTTGAAGCAATTGTTGAACAAGACAGAAAGAAAGTTGCTAGGGAGAGGCCACTGGTCTCAGATAGATAGCTGCTAGTTTTATTTGTTTCGCTACATATAATTTTATAACTCATGATGATGAAATACTTTTAAAGTTTTATATATTTGATGTTATTTTGTTTGAGTCCTTGATTAGACAATTATCAAGGATCAACAGGATTTGGTATCGCCTTTGAAGTTTGATGTATCATTTCTATTTGACATCATATATATCAGTGTTTTCTTCATATTTATGTGCCCATGTGTTTAGTTCATGTTGTTATTTCTTTATACGTTTAAAAATCTGAAATAAACAAAACAAACAAAAAATTAAAAAATAAAAATAAAAAATGAATATATTATGCATTTTTTATGCTTGCCGATATTTGCCAATATTTTTTCCGATATTGCCGATAAGATGTTTTCTAGACCCTCGCCGATATTTTGCCGATACCGATATTTTCAACTCTAATCTTAACTATGCCACCTCAATTCATTGCCTAGCGGATAAACTGGAGTTTACCATAACCTTCACCTTGGGAGTTTTCGAGTAGAAGTTTGGGTTGGTATGCTCTCCGTGTTGAATTTTAGACATATCTGTTAGTTTCTGTTGCACACAAAGAAAAAAAAATATGGCAATAAATTAATTAATGATCTTCATGGTTGGCTTCCTTTGTATGCAAACAACAGTTTCTAAACAGTATTTGTGGCCTCTAATTGCACTTCGTACATACTAACAAGGTGTCACCTTGCGAGGTATAAGGTGCTATTACAAAATTATTTACTTTGCTATAATTTTGTTTTATGTAATGATTGTTGATGCCAAGTACAGTCAACCAAACGATGTTGTTGTTGTATTGTCACTCCACAAACATAACACTAAAGGTGTTGATATTAAAGTATTTCTTTTATTGTCACTCATAAATCCAACGCCAAATCCTTGGTCCAAGGACCTAAAGCCTCTACAAGTTTTGGGAAACCCTTGATTGAAGGGCATGTACATTCTATGCAAACAAGATTTACTTCATCTAGGAATAAAAATGCTTTTGACAATCTATTTATTCCATTACATACCCAACCGTAAGTGAGGTCCCTAAGGTTTCCCAACAATCATACCATTTCTAGCTGACAATAACAATTCAAACCAAGCCAAAATGAACAGAGTATTCTCCTCACACTATTTGAAATGGAGGTGTATGTTTTTGGGTGCCTCCCTGTGCATAGACTAGACCTCCTTGAGGCTAACCAGGTCTGAAGTTTTTTTTTTTTTGGCATCTCTTTCTATACCTTTGAGTTTCCTCTTTATGTCTAACAAGAAAAGCAAAAAAAGTTGTATGACTGAGTCACCACATATCAACTTTCTTGTTTAATATTTTCCTATAACTAAAAGAAACTGTACTGCTTATCTATCAATTAATGAGTCACTTTTGTGGAACCTGATTACATTCCTTTGTCACATGCAGAGGCATCCCATTGTATGATCTTCCACGTTGCCCATACCTGATAGGATGCATGATTTCTTTATCCATCATAACATTTTACATTATAATTGACACTTTTGTAATTCCCAGACACTATTGTTGAAAGACTAGTTTACCTAATAATTCTAGTTGTGCCAAATTTGAGTCATCAAGACTATTTTGTACCTAGAGTAATACGAGCCCACAAAGAAAATGAGGAATTTGGAGAGCTAACTGTGAAAATTCCTAGATCTAACAATCTCAGGAATCCTACTACAACCAAATGAATCTACTTCACCTAGATTGCAAATTATGTTACAAGCTTATTTCAGATTTCTTCTTGAAACATTGAAGTAAATTACTGAAGCAGCCTACACCCATTAAATATGATTCTGAAACATAGAAACTGAGCAAGGAAAATAGAAACACATAGGACACAGTTATTTTTGGACAATAGTCCCCGAAAAAACCCAATGCGGGAAAACCGATGCAGCAGCTCTGAGGGTTTATTATTATTAAGCAGTGGAAAATTCTAAATACATCACTGAATAGTGAATACCTCACAGGGTGATTCAGTTACAGAGAGAAATAATGGCAGAAGCTTTGTCATTTTATCTTGAACAATCACTAAGAAATCTTAGCTGATCCAGCCCCAAGTTGACTGCCCCCGACATTTTTGGCTGCCTCTGCATCAACCCAATGCCAAGCTCTTTGGGTACTGCGTCACTTCTCTAGCTGGTCTATCTACTACCTAGGAGATTCGATTTCTGCCTCTCGGTATCACACCCCGGCTTCCGACTTCTAAAGATCGAATTCCTCTGCAGATTTCAGACTCCTCTCTCTCCCTCTATGCTGCTTCTGCATGGCCCTTCTGGCCCTGTGTCAGCCTCTGCGTCAAGGCTTCTGAATCACTCACTGCCTATCTCTGCTGATGCATCTTCGACTGAGAATCTCTCTCTAGAAGCTTCCATCCCTGCCCCTCAACTACAAGAGATCTCTTCAATCGCTTTTTCCTCCTAAGAACTTCTCACTTTAGAAAATCGATTTTCTCTCTCTGTGTCTTCCAAATGACCCTCAAGCCCCTTCTTATATCTTCCTGTTGGATAACCAACGGCCTAGATTAAAACACAATCAAAAGCTCAAATCATTTTGGCTTGATCCGTGGCTTTTTCTAGAATTTTCACCCCTTATTAGATTAATACCCATTAATATTTTAATTTTCCTAAGTTTAGACTTGGAAAAGCCATTAAAAATATTAATTATTTTAATAAAATCATTTCTGAGTGGAATTTCCCAAAACCCTTTCGGGGTTCTTTGGAATGCATGTGCCCAAGCCTCCCTGCAAAATTTGAGTCCTAGAGCACATCCAATGCTACCCCAAATCAACACTAACTCATTTGAGTTCCTTATATTAGCATTAAATAATAACATGGAGTACAAAATCATATCATAATTGGAGATTGAATATGCAAACAGATCTTCCGCTTTTCATTGATCCAGCCAAAATAAAATGACTTATCAGAGATAACTCTTCTCACACAAGCTTCAATAAATGTAACTTTGTCCTAATAAAGCCTACTAAGTATAGACATATCATCTCAGATAAGGTAGTAGTTTCTAGTTAATGTCCACAAATAGCCATGGAAGGGTAAATTATCTCCATTGTTTTATGGAGATAAGGGAACTGATCAAAGGCCAAGCCCTCTTTTCAAATAACTATATAATAGTCTATTTTCTTCATGTAGTTTTGTGTTTGGCATAGAGCAGTCCATCTGTTGGGTGTGGCACCTAAAGTTAAATATTGTTCGAGGGTCCTACAAAATAAATCCAACTTAATAATCCTAACAAGACTAGGTCAAGGATGGAAGTTGAGTGTAAAGCAAGCAAAATGGTTCATAGGGCCCACGGATCAATCCTAAGGCTGTCTAGGCCAATGGGGTCTCAAATAAGTTCCTGGAACACACCTTGAGCTCACTGAACACTTAGTTCTTACATTATTAGCAACACCATTAATATGTTGCTTATGGGATATTTAAAGAAAACACTAAATTTACTTCTCAAAAAATATATATATATATATATCCAAGGGGTTTGTTACAAGTGGTATCAGAGCTCCCACAAATAAGGAACAACTAGATAAGGAACAAGAAGTAATGTTGAAATCCTAGATAAGGAACAACTAGCATTTGGTCCTCTTCAAGAGGCTAACTAATCAACAGAGGATCATAACTATACCGAGGCTTGAAATCTGCCATACCAATGGACATGTGGTATGATGTGTTCAACCAATATTCTACTAGGTGCAACCATTAATCCTAAAGATCGATGTTCAGCAGCATAATTTTATAGGTATCCTTCCAAACAATTGTCAAAAGTTACAGTCTGTCCATTGGTTAAGGATGAAATTGGTGCTTGGAGCTTATGTCATGCCTACTAGTGTCCACCCCCCCTTCCCACCTTAGAGAGTTCCATCACAATGTCCATGCTTAGCTTGGACTCCGTATGTTTTCAGTTTTATTCTTTGACTGGTTTCACGTGAGAAATAAAAAAAGTTTACATCTGTTTTTAAACCTTTCGAAGAGAACATATTCCTGATGTGGGTAGCATAATGAGAAGAATGGCTTTATCCGAGGACCTGTACCTTGAAACTGGAGTTAGTAATCATATAGATTTGATTTTCAGATAGAATGATATCACCTGGAACTGACTAATTGTTGTCTGACCTTCTTTCTAGGTGTGTGCATTATGGAACTATCTTTTCTTTTCATCCTGGTCTGTTATGGATACGGTGGAAATATGATGTAATAATGATAATGAGTTTGCCACCGTGTTGTTGATACCCTTCTTACATTAAATCTCAATGTTATACACTTGCAACTTGTTGATGATTTTTTTAATGACATGTTTCTCCAACAGACACTTCTTATAACTTTTCTATAGCATGCATTTTCTGGAATGAATGTGTGATGTCTTTTCTGTATTAGTGACCCTCCTATTTCAAAAGCAATAGACTGGTTTTTTTATGATCACAGCTATAATGCTAATGCAAAAAGCATCATATATGATAATGAGGTGACTAGATGTCACTATATTCTTCCTATAGATTGTGACTTCTTCTGCCTCTGACCAACTAAACTGTGACCTCTTGGTTAGATCTGTAAAACGATGCCACGAGGTCCCAAAATCCTTTGACAAACTTCATACAGAAGTTGCGGAGCTCGTTGGATCCTCTTAATGACTTCAAATTCTTTGGAGAAGGCCAATTCAGAAATTGCTTGAATTTTAGTGTGGACCATGTCCATTAGTATTCAATGACTCTTTCAATCCTTAAACAATTTGTACCTATAGGGAAGAACAATTACTGACTTGGGTTCTGGTTCTGGTTTAATAATTGGTTCTTTCCCCCTCTCAGGGGGCATTCCATGTAGTATATTTTGAAATACGTCTAAAAGGGAATCAATTAATTGCACCTCATTTTGTCTGTGTCCAGTAGCCCAGGCTTCACCTGCCAGCCTTCCATTGAGTTAGACCAAATTCTTTGGAATTTAAAGCGGCAAACCTTCTTTCTATATCCACTATCGTTTTATCACATGCATTACCAAGCTAAGCATCTTCACACTGGGGCTCTCACTAAGTCTTTCAGGCAAACCTTTGATTGCAACACTTTCATTAGCCCTAGTTTTGGTTTACAGTCCAACCATGAGCAACTCCAGGGTAATCTTAGGTAGAGTAACCTTGTCAATTTCAGTGTTTGCAAGTGGTGACCTAAGCCCTGAATTCCATTAAATGCTCTTAAAGAGACATGCTCCAGTTATCTCCCCCTTTGATCCATAACCTTAAGTGTAACCTTGGATGTTTCTTCCATTGGTCTAGATAACATGCTTCTAGCCAAAATTTTGTAGAAATCATTTAGTACAGGATGACCATCAACTTGTATGCATGACAATATTCCTCTATTCTTCCACTTGACTAGATGGAAGTGCATATAATTCTTGAGATTCCAAGTATTGAAGAGCTTTCAATCTGTCAATCTGATCAAGAGGCAAAGAAAACCATACATTGATTCTCTGTCTAGCTTATTGACCATGCCCCTCCACAATGACCCAAATGTGATTGATTTTCTTTTTGAAGGAGAATGCTCACTTGGATTCTTATTTCTCGTGTGCTGGAAACTTTTTTCCATCTAGAAACTCAAAATGCACTGGCATCTTTTATAAGCTGGATATGCAAAACAACAACTCATCTTCTCCCAATCTTACAATAGAATGCTAACAGCTCCTCTCAAGCTCATGAAGAAAAACAAACAAATAGCAAGCCCTAGCTATTGCAACCATTTCTCAAATTGCTGTAGTTCTCATTCAACAAGCTAATAATGTTATGAAATGATATCCATGTATCTTATTTTAGAAGGAAGAGAATGAGTCAATCACAAGTAAGGTAAAACCATAACCCTGGACTAGGTCCACAAGTGTAGAAGGATCCACAAGTGCTAAGTAGGTAGGTTGATACTCACAAATGGTCAACCACTAAGTTGAATGACCTAGAGGAGCATCGGAAATCCTAGCCGCCAGAGCAATTGTGCATGCTTCACTCGTTTCTACTTTTCCATATGTAGTTGTGGAATACGAAACAAAGAGAGATAGAACAACAAAAGGGAACAACAACAAATATTTTTTGAACAACAAAAGGTAATGCTCCTAGCCGCCAGAGCAATTGTGCATGCTTCACTCGTATCTACTTTTCCATTTGTAGTTGTGGAATAGGAAACAAGTTGTGGAATAGGAAACAAAGGGAGATAGAACAACAAAAGGGAATAACAACATATATTTTTTGAGCAACAAAAGGTAATGCTCCTGTAAAAAAATTCACCTTTAAGTATTGAGAAAACACAAGGTTAGAGATACGCAATCACTTATAGTTGGAAGAAGCCTTCATTTGCTGTAAGAACAAGATACACACACATTGTAATTTGCTGTCCATGTATAGAGAAATTCAGTCCCATGGGAACTTACAAATTTTTATGTGAAAGAGAGCTTACAGCTAGCCTTGGTATGAAACAATGTTGCAATTATTGACTGAAACACATGCCCTAGGTTGTCAAAATTAGGGTTTTTGTAGTTTTAACATTACGCCTTAGATTAGAAATGGATGCTGAGTTGAATGTAGTAAACTGGTTTACCTTCATTGAATATACCTCCCAGATTGGGTAGGTGCATGCTTGCTAAATCGTGATATGAGAAGCATTTGTCAAACAAAATGCTTTTATGAGATCAAATACCATTGTTGAATATGTTAAACAAATTTCGTTTGTAAATTCTGCATTGTAGACCTCTATTGATAAGATATGAGGATAACACACCTTTTTGGGCTTTGGTTTTAATTTTATGTATATTTGCATTAAATAATAATAAATATCCAGTATGAAGGTTCTATTTGCAAAAAAAATAATAGGTACTGCCTTCTCTTCATTGTTTACTTCTCACAAAGGGTTGTATGTTTCTATGCCTATCTTGTACAGATATATTTTTTATGCTTTACCTATGTAACATAAAATTCTGTGTAAAAACCCCCAATAAAATAAATTAGTCAAGCCAGAAGCTATTTGCAAAACAAACATGGTATAATTTATTAATTATCATCCTGGTTTCAGTAGTTGCAGATTGTATTCTCCTTGAAGTTATCAATAATGTTAGAATTACTGCATTTAGGTATTTGTATTATTGATTTGTTGGCAATTCCATCCTTAGTTGTCTTCTCATCGGGAAAAGTTGCAACCTAGATTGGCATTTAGAACTGAATATATATATTTTTATTTATTGTTTGATTTATAGTCTCTGGTTTGATAGTTAGTTTTACATAATTCTTCATTTCAGGATTCTACAATGTTATATTCTAGATTCTGCTAGTCCCCATTTTAATTAGGCTCTATTTACATTATATTCATATCGTCAAGTATATGTGTGCTTGGGTGTGGAAAACGGTCTCAGACAAGGTAGCTAATAGTGGGAATGACATATATGCAGGTTGTCATATCTAGTGCTTTTCTCTACATTCGTGATGGCTTTGCTTCTGTGAAAAGGAGCACTTTTTTTCAGGTACTTGCAAACTCAATTTCAACTTTCATGTGTACTTTTATAATAAATAATTCCCCTTTATTTCTCATCAATGAACATTTCTTTTCTTCTCACCTGACTGTTGACAACCCACTGCCTTGGATTTCAACAGGAAACTATTGTTACCATGGAAATGGTGGGTGCTATAATTGGAGCAGCAATAAATGAATGGATTAGTGATTCCTGTGGATGCAAGTTCGCAATAGTTATAGCTGATTTATTTTTTATTGTTGGAACAATTGCTATGGCTGCTCCTCCGGATCCATATGTTCTCATAGTTGGCAGGTTGTTGGCGGGGCTAGCTTTTGGGATTGCATCACTTACTGCTCCTATTTATATTGCAGAAGGTTCAACTTCTAAAATAAAGGAAGCACTAGTGAGTACAAATAAGCTCATGACTACTATGGGTCAGTGCCTATCATATATTGTGAATCGAACAATTACTGAGGTAAGAAGCCTTGTTATTGTTTGTCAAATTGTCTATTGATTTGTCATTGGCTGCACAAAGTAGCATGAAACAAGTGCCTTAAGAATTAGTGGGTATCCCTATCATTTATCGAACAAATTCTGTATCAAATATTCAGATCATAGTCTGCATTTCTCCTCTATCTGCTGAAATATCTCTAAACCACATAATTTGCCTAGCCCAAATTCTTTGCAAATTTGTTTCATTTTCTCAGTTATGATTTAAGGGACACCTTGATGCTTGCATGTTTTTTGGAGTAAAGGCAGTGTTCCTTGGAGGATACTTTAATCACTTGAATATGTTTTTTTGCTTTGTATGTGTCAGGGACATCACAGTGGATGCTAGGTGCGACAAGGTTACCAATCCTCTTACAACTTGTATTGATGTTATTCTTCCCAGAATCTCCACACTGGTTCCTTATGAAGGCTTAGCTAGTCTGCATACAATTTCTGTTTTTAATCAAATGTAGAGACATTTCTTTAAATGGACCTACAACTTATTCATGTTTTATTTCAACACAGAAAAATCAAGTTAAGGGTGTTGCAGTTCTAGAACAGATATATGATGTTAAAATTCCAATAGCAGAATCATAATGCAGCATCTGGAAATTATTATCCTAATTGATAATTTTATTTAACAATTTATTTGCAGTTTGCTACAACAAATACTGAATAAATCACACTGTAACCTTCACAAATAAAAACTGCGGAAAATAAATAGTGCTGGAACTAAGAAAATACTAGCACACACACATAAAATTTACATTGTTGTTTTTGGACAAAAGTCCCAAGAAAAATCCAATGTAGGAAAACCAATGCAGCAGATGAGGGTTTTATTTTATTATGCAGTAGTGAAAATTTGAGTACATCTATGAATGCCCAACTGGCAATCCAAACAACAAGAATATCTGCGAAAAATTATTGAAGGGAATTATCCTACCACCACAAGCAATCCTGACACAACCTACCTTCAGAAAACTTGGTCTCCTGGACTTCTGCATTATCCTTTGCGTTGCTATGCGTAGTCTCTATGACGTCACACCTCCAACCAGTCTATGATGCAGTCATTCTGCCTGCCTTTGCTGAGGAAATCGTGTCTCCGGCACTCTGAAACTGAGAATGAATTTTTCCTCAGCTAAATCGAACTGTCAATCTGAAGCAACTACGAAGTCCTCTACGCCGCCTCACTGGGAATAACTCGGCCATCTTGTTGCTGCCTCTCCAGATCTAGAAAACTTCCTACGGACTCACTATCCCTACCCATCGCTCATTGCTTCGATCTCTGGCTCTCCGACAGCTGACTGCTGCTATTGTGGAAATTGATTTGCAAAGGAAATTGATATTTCAAGTGTTCTCAAGTGTGTTCTCCAAGTGCTCATCGACTTCCTCTTATAATCCACTGTTGGAGCACCAACGACCAAGATTAAAACTTAATCGATGGCTAGGATTATCTTGGAATCGATTTGTGTGAGTTTTTAGATGATTCTCACCTTGACTTAATTAATACTGATTAATTAACCAATTTCCCTGAGTTTAGACTTAGGAAAGTCGCTTCTACGTGGAATTTCCAGAAAGGATTTTTGAGTCTTGGAGACTTCATGTATTCTAACCTTTCCACCAAATTTCGTGGCTAGAACCACTGTTGATAATATCGGTTATATATCGGCGATATTCAAAAATATCACGATATTTTCAGCAAAACGATATATCACCGAGAAAATATCTCGATATTTTTGGCAAAAAGATATATCGCTGAGAAAATATTGCAATATTTTCTATTTTGAAAATATCGCGATATTTTCAAAATATCGGCAAAATATCATGATATTTTGAAAATATCGGCTATGTTTAAAAATTTGAAAATTTTATTTTTTATGCTTGCGGATATTTGTTGATATTTTGCCAATATTGTCGATAAGATGTTTTCTGGACCCTCGCCAATATTTTTCCGATACCGATATTATCAACACTGGCTAGAACACATACGATGCTACAAAAACTTACATATGACCCTAATTCTCTGAGGAGTGAGATCGAAAAGTTATCATATGTTGTTGAAAAAGACTTTAATGGGAGGGATTCCAGTGGAAATATATCATAAGAACTTAATGGGAGGTATTCCAGTGGAAATATATCATACCTAGACTTGTTCAAGTCCAAAGAAGTAAGACATGCTTTATTTACTGGAGTGGGTTTTTAGGTATATAGCTACAAAGGCTTTGTATCTTATTCATAATTGATGTGCCTTCTAGTCATTTTTAATTATTTTGATCATGGCATGCATCATGAATGGATGCTAACTCAATGTTATAATCTTTTTTCAACAATGACAAAAGTTGTATTCACAGCAGGAAAAAACATGTAGGCACCCCATCTCCCCCCAGGATTATACCTGTAGGTCGTCTTCTAGCTTATGTTCATAAGAAACAATATACTGAACTGGATTCAAAATATTTAAAGTAGCCAAGTTCTTACTGTGAACTACAAGATGGGAAGCGTAACCCATTTTTGATTTATTGTAATTCCTGTAGAGGAAGATATAGACAAACTGAAGGCAAAGCCGTACACAAAATCCCAACATTTGCTATGATATAAAACAACTTAGATGTCAAAAATGACTGGCTTGTTGCTTTGTCTGATGATTAGCAATCATGCTTTCTTGGTTGGTGGCTTTTCCATATGGTACTCACTCGGCTCTCTTTATTATGTGGGGGGTTATCATGGCCCTCTTTGATCTCACTAATCTAGTCTATCAAGGATTGGTTCAACTCCTCAACAACTCAATTTCTCCTTTGCTACAGCTATCCTATTTTTCTTCTCCTCACCTTGTGAATGGAGGTTAATGTTCTGCATGATTTCTACTTCCCTCACCTTCTCCTTCAGGTACCCCATTGACTTGTATAAAAATTGTATTAGTTTCCTCCAATTTTCCAGTCTTCTCTTTCCATTATGAGATGTCAGATTACACCCACCCAACTTCTTTGTCTATAGCTAAGCAATTGGGGCAGTTGTTGCTCATTCTAAGGTACCTGGGAGACTCCAAGATAGTCTTGAGGCTGATAAAATTTGAGGATGTTTCTATTGACCTTGCTACCTCTATGAGTTTTTTGCTTGGGAATCTTAGGAATCTCACCAAAGGATATGAAGTGATTTCCTTCTTTCCCATGATTGTATATCTTATCTTTTTCGGTCTGTTCCTTGTTGTTTAGGTCTTGCATATTTTTTAGGCCCTTGTTTTTAGTGATCTCTCTGATCCTATAGCCTTGTTTTCCCTCTTTTTTTAGAATTTTATGTAACATTTGGTGTATGTCATCTATCCATCCTTATTTCTTCCCTTCGCTTCTATTTCTCTGCCAATTTTATTCAAGCATCCTCGAACTAGTATTGGCATGAGGAAAGCATCCATCTAATCCTTTCTCTGTTGTTTCATATTTCTTTTAACAAGGATATGTGATGGTTACCTATGGACCTCAAAATCTTATTCCAAGACCCTCAGTTATCCTACACCCAATGATTTTGGAATTTTTAACCCTTGAAGCACTACTAATGCTTCTGCTTTGTTGTTGGTAGCTTCTCCCAAATCCCATGAGAATTCTTTTACTTTTTTTACCCCTTGGGTCATAGTGACACCTCCTTCTCCTATTGTTCCCTGCTTCTCTTTTGCCCAATGTTCCACTGAGATTCCAAGACAGGGAAAATTATCAGATATAATGTTCGCGAAGTCTCTTTCTGTTAACTATGGGGATCTAGAGAACCTGATTCTTACAGTACAGATTAATGGGGTTGATATCCCAAATGTACTGGTAGACATGGGGGCAGCAATTAATGTCATAACTTCTGCAACTGTGATTACCTTGGTCTTGTGAAACCTCAAACCAACTCCCACTGTCCTGGAATTAGCAGATTAGTCTACTATAAGATTGGTAGGGAAGTTGGAAGATATAACTATTTCTGTAGACTCATGGCAATACCCTCTCAATATTTTGGTATTACATACCCAATCCCTAGCCAGTGGGCATCCTTTGATTTTAGTAAGACCTTGGCTTGTGACTGCAGATGCTTGCATTGGGTGTTGGTCGGGATATATGTTAATATCAAATGGGGAAGTTACAAAGAAACTTATCCTTTATCTCCCTGCAGAACCAAGTTCACCAGATAAACCAGGATTTACCTTAACACAAAAATCTCTATCTGCACGAGGGCTCGAACCCGAAAACGAAGAAATTAGACCAATTCTTAATATTGGTGAGGCCCTCTATTTTAAGAATGAAACAAAAAATGATGCCATTAGTACCTTTATCAACAACCCCAACTCCGTTTCTAATTCAACGCGCCAACTATTAGAATCTGTTATGAGTTGCAATGTTCAGGAAGCCATTGAACTAGAGAGTAAAGTTGAAAACGTTCCTGTAATTGTACCCCGTAACAATATTCCTGTAGAAATTGAACCAGGGAAGACGTTGAACGTTAACCCTGACCTTTCACCTTCCCAGTCTGAATGGTTACTAAAAGTGCTTCAGGAACAAAAAGAAGCCTTTGCTTGGGAATATACAGATATGAAAGGAATCTTTGTTGATTTATGTACTCATCACATATACATTAAAGAAGAATGTCGATCTGTTTGGCAACCACAGAGAAGAATAAATCCTACTTTAAAAAGCATTGTCAAAGACGAATTACAGAACAGTCAATGGGTATCCCCACTAGTCATTGTTCCGAAAAAGAATGGCAAGTAGCAGATTTTCTTGACCAAGTCCTTGATACATCAGCCGAAAAGAAGTTCTTCTCCTTTTTGGACTAATTTAGTGGGTGCAACCAAATCCAAATAGCTCGTAAAGATCAAGATATGTTAAAATTGGCAACTAGGGCCAAACTCCATGCGGTTCATATTATTTGGCAGCAGATAGTTTTCCTTGATTCCTCTCGTCGAGAGGTGTAGGATTGATCTAACGATCATCCGATTCCGACATGTATTTATGGAGATATGAATCTATTTGTATATACATGACAATTTGTCAAGGTCAGCGAGCAAGATAAAGTGTGTGGCACACCCCCAGCTTTACCTCAAAGTTGCATATAAAGCAAGGAGACATTGTGCCTCAGTTCATCATCATCTCAACACTCATCTTCTCTCTCCTCATCTCATTGGGCCAACGAAGCAACAACTTCTCTCACATGTGCAAGAGGAAGGATGCATTTTCCGTTTAGGGAAGTGTTGAATTTCTGGGTTGCATTGACTTTTCTAGCTCTGCATTGACCAAGTGCTAGGCTACTAAATGAAGCGTTGACCAAGGGCTGACCTACACATGCTGTTTGGGTGTTGCATTGACCAGCATTGACCAAAGTGTTCACTAGCGTTGACTGATTAGGCTTGACCGTAGACTGTTGATCTTTGATTGTGGTTTTGACCATTGACCAAGGGTTGTTTTGGGCTGCTAAAGTTTGTTGTTGAAGACAAAGTTCTTCAACGTTGACTAGAGGTCAATCTGGGGTTGTTTGACCAGATTTGACTTTGTTGATTTAGGGTTTGCTACTGCTGTCATAAAATTACAGATTTCTGAATTTGTACTATTTCTCTCTGCTGAACTATTGAAGACTAAAGAAGAATTGATCAAAGGGTTTCCCCACATTGGGGTTTGTCCCTGGCTAGCCGCCACATCTTGTGTCTCTTGTCCTAGCTTGTTTTTTGTCGATCTATTAATGTTCTATCAGCGTTTTACTTTATGTTTATGTGATTGCTAAACAATGGCTAATAAGAAGAAATCGAAGTAAACTGCAATAAGCATAGAACATACCATAAATTAACATGGTATCAGGGCTGAGGTGAAGACAAAACCCAAGCAAGAGCAAGAGCAAGAGCAATCACCAAAGGCTGTTGAAGCAATTTCAAAGACTTCACGGGGTCCTCATCACACTTCCCCACTGAAGACAAGCTGCGTGAGAAGTCTGACTATCACAGATGGGAGATGTCTCTCGATCTGACATTAGAAGAGCAGGAAGTGCTGGATCATGTGAGAGGCAGAATCTTTGAGCCTCCATCAAATGAATCTACTACTGCTAGAAACAAATTGACCAGTGTAGAAGTCAAAGAAAAGAAGATCATCTAGGACTCTATCGACAAGTACCTGGTGGCCTACATTTCCGAACCGACCACTTCCAACGAAAACTACGATAGACTGGTAAGCCTATTTAAAGTTAGTGATACAAATCAAGTTTTGTTCCTTAGAAATAAGCTGAAGGAAATTAAAAAGGGCAAGATGAGAGTATGCAAGCCTACTTCTTAAGGATCACCGAGATCAAGAATGATCTCCTATCAATTGGGGAAGTCACTCCTGACAGGGAACTGATCATCACAACTCTCGGAGGGCTCCCATCTGAATGGTATATATTCAGAACCACTCTTCTCAACAATAATGTAATCCCAGGATTTGAGGATTGATGGCGAGATGAATTCAAGAAGAAACAAGGATGGAAGAGCAGGAAATGCCTACACCCCGTTGCGTTCTCCTCTCATTCTAAAAGGAGAAATAATTCTGGGGCGAGATCTAAGGGAAAGGTTGGACCGAAAGGTGGAAGGAAAGGTAGATGTCACATTTGCAACAGAATTGGCCACTGTGCGAGGGAGTGCCCTGATAGAAAGGACACATCTCATGACAATGATCAAAATCACTACCAAGGCAATTCCCACAACAATCAAAGGAAGGGAAGGTTCAATCGCAAAGGAAAAGGAATGACGGAAATCAAGGAAATGGTCAACCCTCCAAGAAGGCAAGAAACTCGAGGTATGAATCTAACGTTGTTAACAATAAGCAAGACGAATATTATCTACCAGCGGCCCTCTCTACTACTGCTCCCCCGGACTCACTAGGAAATTGGCTTATTGATAGTGGTGCCTCAAGGCACTTCACTAGTTACAAAGAAGCTCTCTCTAATCTGATAGAGAAGGAGACCAACCTGGAAATTGTTTTTTGGGACAACCCCAAATATCCCGTGAAAGGCATAGGGAATGTCTCTCTATAATTGAATTAGGGTAACACAATTCATTTGCAAGAAGTCTTATATGTACCTGATCTAAAAAAGAACCTGGTGTCCCTTTCGGCAATGGAAGAGAAAGGCTACAAGGTGGCCTTCATCGATGGCAAGGTGCGTGTATGGAAAAAGAATTTCGAAGATGCTCTCTCTTGGGTTTAGGGTTGACTCTTTATATCATGTCGGAGGAAGTCCGTTGGGTGTCATGACTTGTGACACATCTCTTCAATCCAAACTATGGCACCGGAGGTTTGCCCACCTTCATTATAAAACTATACCTGATGTGAGACAAATGGTGACCGAGATGCCTGAGTTCAAATTAGAGCAAGAAGGTGTATGTCCTGGATGTCCCGAGAGAAAGCTCAAAAGGGGACGATTCCCCTCAAGCCATAGCAAGACCTCTGTTATATTGCATTTGGTTCACTCCAACATATCTAGTATGATGCCTGTGAATTCCTTGGGAGGATATTTATATTACCTCACTTTTACAAATGATTATCCTAGCAAGACTTGGATATACTTCTTGAAAAAGAAGGATGAAGTGTTCTCTTAGTTTCATCACTTCAAAGCCTTGATCAAGAATCAAACTGAAAAGAAGATCAAGATCTTAAGAACTGATAATGGGACTGAGTATGAATCCAATGAGTTCCATGACTTCTGCAAAGAGGCGGGCATTAAGAGGGAGACTACAACACCATATACTCCTAAGCAGAATGGTGTGGCAAAAAGGAAGAATCGTACGATTGTGGGAGCTGTCCATGCTATGCTACATGATCAAAGGCTTCTGAAGTTTCTATGGGTAGAAGCTGCAAATACCCTCATATATGTGCAAAATCGATGCCCTCATCAAGCATTGGGTTCGAAGACTCCCGAAGAAATGTTCACTGGTAAGAAACCTGATGTATCTCATTTTAGAATTTTTGGAAGTCCTTTATATTTTCATGTGCTGAAAGAGAAAATGAATAAATTGGGTGCATCTGGAAAGAAAGGAATCTTTGTGGGCTATAGCGAAAATACTAAGGGCTATAGAATCTATGTGGTTGGTCAAAGGGATGTCGAGATTAGCCATGATGTCACCTTTGATGAAGATATGGCTCTTAGCAATGTTGACAATCTTCCTATACTAAGGAAATCTGAAGAAGTTGACACCAAGAAACCAAGGGAAAAGGAAGATGAGACAATGCTCGATGTAGAAGAACCGATGGATCGTATTGATCCCCCTCCACAAGAACCTTCCTCTTCTAGGAAGAGGCCTTCATGGCTCAGGGGGGCACTTGATGATGCCAAAGGACACATTGCACCTAGAGGGACTTTCCGTGAAAGTAAGAAGTCGACCACGTATCAAGGATACTTGACCATCATGAGCACGATCATTCAAAATAAGCCTTCATCGTTCACTACGATGTCAAGCATAAAGTATGGAAGGATGCTATGACTGAGGAATATGAGTCCATCATGAAGAACGATGTTTGGGATGTGGTCCCCAGACCCTAAGACAAAGCATATGTCACTTCAAAATGGCTTTACAAGATAAAGCATGGAGCTAATGGAAGTGTTGAAAAGTATAAGGCTCATTCTGTCACTCGTGGCTTCTCTCAGAAGGAAGGTATAGAGTCATAGACTATGACGAGATATTTGCACCTGTTGCCTAATATACCACCATCCGCTTGATCATAGCCCTTGCTGTTTCACAAGGATGGAACCTACATCAAATGGATGTCAAGACCGTGTTCTTGCATGGCTCAATCAAAGAGGAAGTCTATGTGGAACAACCCGAAGGATTTGAGATTCATGATCGGGAATCTCATCTGTCCAGGTTGAAGAAAGCCCTCTATCGGCTGAAGCAAGCACCCCGAGCGTGGTATGACAGGATCGATAGCTACTTGATGAAGCTGGGATTCACTAGGAGTGAAGCCGACACTAACCTTTACTTTAAGGTTGAAAATGACAAGCCTCTCATACTGGTGTTGTACGTTGACGACCTCTTTCTGACATGTGCAGACCCTCTCATTCACAAATGTAAGAGGGAGTTGGCTTCTGAGTTTGAGATGAAGGACCTAGGACTGATGAACTATTTCCTAGGACTAGAAGTCTGGCAGAAGCCAGGGGAGATTTTCCTTTCTCAAGGTAAATATGTGGCGAAGATATTGGAGAGATTCGGTATGGTGGACTGCGAGCCCATGACTACCCCAATGGAGCTTGACTTCAAGAAGCTAAGCGGTAGTGCTGCCAGACCTGTTCTACAAAATGCTACCGAGTATCGTCAACTCATCTAAGCATTGATGTTATTGGTGAACTCTTGTCCAAATATATGTTTTGCAGTCAACACATTGAGAGCCAACATATGTTTGAGCCCCACCACACACATTGGATTGGTGCCAAGAATCTGTTAAGATACTTTCATGGCACAATAACTCATGGGTTGAGATACACTGTCAGAGATGTGAGATTACATGGACATACCGATGCTGAATGGGCAAGCAGTGTGGTGGACTAAAAGGACACTTTTGAGTGTTGTTTCTCTTTGGGATCTACCTCGATATCCTGGATCAACAGGAAGTAGAAGTCGGTAGCTTTGAGCACCACTGAGGCAAAGTACATTGCTGCGAGTATGGCCTCTTGTGAGGTGGTCTGGTTGCAGAAGCTCTTCAATGAGCTGTTCATATTTACATTAGATACTACCGTGATCCTGTGTGACAAACAGAGCAAGATTCATTATCGATATCAGGTACCACTATATCCAGGATATGGTGCAGAGGGGAGCAATAAGGCTCCAACATATCGATACAAATGAGCAGGTCACCGACATTCTGACAAAGCCCCTGGGAAAGGTCAAATTCTTGACTTTTCGAGGGCGACTTGGTGTCATTGAAAGACCCTCTTATGAAGGTAGTGTATGATGCATACATTGAGCTCTAGGATCTCAGAGGGGCTTGGGCTACTTCTTGGAGCAACATGCGACCACAGGGCAACTCACCCTCCCCTAGTGGTGCGCTATGTACAGGGTGAAAGGTTCAATCTTGCCCCATGATACCCCATGGCGACTTAGGAACAAAATCATTAGTTCTCTTGTCGAGGCATCCTACCCATGCAATCTGGGACTCATGTGAAGTACCTCTCATCTGATCAATGAGCAGCAGAATGGGGTTAGGGACCATAGCAGTACTATCGATGGACGCATCGTTGTATGTACCGTACTCCCTATGCTAGGATGACCTCCATTGATCTGGGATCAATGACACTGATATGGGATCAGTGAGAGTAGTAAGACACTCTCTAGGACAGACTTCGAGTCAGTAGAGGATGGTATGATACATCTTCGATCATTTCTTCTTCTTCATAGTTCAGCAGAACAGAGCAAGGCAGTGCAGGGAAGTGCATTTGATGGTACAGATAGTACCAACAGTGAAATAGATTAGCAGATGGAGTTCTCCCTAGTTGAGAGGGAGTGTTAAAATTGGCAACTATGGCCAAACTCCATGTCGGTCATCTTATTTATGGCAACTGATATTTTTCCTTGATTCCTCTCGTCGAGAGGCGAAGGATTGATCTAACGATCATCTGATTTCGACATGTATTTATGGAGATATGAATTTATTTGTATATACTTGACAATTTGTCAAGGTCAGCCAGCAAGATAAAGTGTGTGGCACACCCTCAGCTTTACCTCAACGTTGCATATAAAGCAAGGAGAAATTGTGCCTCATTTCATCATCATCTCAACACTCATCTTCTCTCTCCTCATCTCATTGTACCGGCAAAGGAGCAGCTTCTCTCACACGTGCAAGAGGAAGGACGCATTTTTTGTTTAAGGCAACGTTGACTGATTTTAGGGCAGGGTTGACTTTTTGGGCTACGTTGACCAAGCGCTAGGCTACTAAATCAAGCGTTGACCAAGGGCTGACCTACGCATGCTGTTTGGGTGTTGCGTTGACCAATGTTGACCAAAGTGTTGACCAGCGCTGACTGGTTCGGACTGACCGCAGACTGCTAATCTTTGGTTATTGTTTCGGCCATTGACCAAGGGATGTTTTGGGCTGCCGAAGTTTGTTGTTGAAGACCGAGTTCTTCAAGGTTGACTAGAGGCCAATCCGGGTTGTTTGACTAGATTTGACTTTGCTGATTTAGGGTTCGCCGCTGCTGTCATAAAATTACAGATTTCTGAATTTGTACTATTTCTCTCTGTTGAACTATTGAAGATTAAAAAAGAATTGATCAAAGGGTTTCCCCTTATTGGGGTTTGTCCCTGGCTAGCTGCCACATCTTGTGTCTCTTGTCTTGGCTTGTTTTCTATCGATCTATTAATGTTCTATCATCGTTTTACTTTATGTTTATGTGATTGCTAAACAGTGGCTAATAAGAAGAAATCAAAATAAACTGCACTAAGCATAGAACATACCATAAATTAACAAGATAAAACCACCTTCACATGCCCTTGGGGATTCTTTGCATACCGAGATCTCCCATTTGGTCTCTGTAATGCACTCGCTACCTTTCAACAGGCAATATTGGGGATCTTTTCTGATCTAGTCAATGATAGTGTTGAAATCTACATGGATGACTTCACCCCTTATGGGGATTGTTTTGAAGAAGGGCTAGAAAACTTAGACAAAGTACATAAAAGATGTAAGCAAACACATGTTTCTCTTAGTACAATAAAATGCCATATGATGATAAAAGAAGGAATAGTGTTGGGACATCTGCTTTCAATTGCATGAAATTAGGTTGATCCTACCAAGGTAGAGGTAATATTAAATTTTCCTACACCTAAGACACTGACACAAGTACCTAGTTTCATTGGTTATGTTGGCTATTATAGACGTTTTATAGAAAAAAATTCTAAAATAGCATTTCCACTTTTTCAATTGTTACCTATGGATGTAGAGTTTGTGTGGATAGATGAATGTGAAACAGCGTTTGTAAAAATCAAAGAACTAGTTTGCAAAGCTCCGATATTACATGGTCCTGACTGGAAGCTCCTGTTTCATATCTCTACAGATGTTTCTCACATAGCAGTAGGGGCAGTCTTGGGACAACAGGAGGACAAGAAATCGTACATGATTTATTACGTCAGCAAGAATCTAACTCCTACTGAACTGAACTATATGGTAATTGAAAAAGAGATTTTGGCTACTATTTATGCTATTAATAAGTTTCGGCATTACATTATAGGGTATCCCACTTTCGTGCACATTGATCATACAACCATCAGGTATCTGATGAATAAATTGATAACTCCTAGTCGTATTACGAGATGGTTATTATTAATTCAAGAATTTGATATCACCATTGTAGATAAGCTACGAAAAGATAATGTAGTTGCAAATTTCCTGTCTAGGCTAGATACTACTGATGAAGGTGCACCTGTAGAGGATAGATTTCTAGATGAACATCTTTTTGCAATTTCTACTCACACTCAGTGGTATGCAGATATTGGTAACTATATTGCTACAGGAAAAGTACCTCAACACTTACCATACAGAGAGCAACGAACGATTATCCATCATTGTGCCCATTATTCGTGGACAGAGGGATACCTCTTTTATACAGGACCTGATCAACAAATCCGACGCTACATAGGTGAAGACGACATCTATGATGTCCTGAAAGTTGTTCACGATGGCCCATGTGGAGGGAATTTTGCAGATAGAGGAAAGGTCATATGGTGTTAGAGATGGGGTACTATTGGCCCTCTATTTTTGGTGATGCAAGGAAATATGTCTAAGGGTGCAATAGCTGCCAACATATGGGATAGCCTGGTTGTTAGGATGGGATGTCGTTACAACCTCAACTAATTCTTGAGCCCCTTGAGAAATGGGCTATCGATTTCGTTGGCCCATTCAATCCATCCTCATATTAGAAAGTCCACATTTTGGTCTGCACGGATTATGTGACAAAGTGGATAGAGGCCAAGGCTGTTGTGAAAGCAACAAAACAAGATGTCTCAGACTTCTTATTCGAAGAAATTTTCACTCGGTACGAAGCTCCTAGAGAGATAGTTTCAAATGGAGGGGCACAGTTCACATCACATCTAATAGCAGGACTTATGAAGAAGTATGGAATCAAGCACAGGGTGACATCTCCATATCATCCTCAAGTGAATGGCCAAGTCGAGATTACAAATAAAGTGTTGGAGAATATCCTCATGAAGACTGTAGCAAACCATTGCTGAAATTGGGCCGAAAAGCTTCCTAAGGCACTTTGGGCGTGTTGTCACACAAAGTGTTTAGGCACTGCGACAACGCTCAGAGTAAGGGTTGTCACTCTTGATCCTTACTCACTCCGTTTAGACTATCTCATAGGCAAGTCAAGGGGAGTAGTCCCTAAGGTAAATGGATGAGAAAGCCTGTGGAATAAGGTCTCTAGGAGATTTTAATGATGAACAACTTGACGAATGTAAATATATCTTGATTAACTCAGATGAATAGATTAAACGCTAATGTAACCAAGACACAACCACACGATATAAATAATTATAGACCAGTGCCTTTAATTTGAATTAACCATAGATTAAATAAAACAAGTTACCCAGAGAAGACTTATAGATGTGGCAAAGTGACGATTATGAACAATTAATATAAAATGTCGAAAACTTTAACATGCAAGAGATTCAAGATTTAAAATGATTTTCGTTTAATGGCCTAGATCGAGAATTAATTATCTTCCTCTTATTGCCAATATAAATTCTGAAACATTAATCGCACTTGACCATAGAGAAATATGCATTTAATCACCAAATAATACCAAGGAACTTCAGATAAACAATTTAATTATTCCTTAGGCAATAACTTCAATGTGAAAAGTGAATAAGTAAAATAAATCAAGGGGTTAATGAATCGAATTTTTGATGGGCCGAAGGCGACGTTAAAAAATTTTGATGTTAGAGCGCAATTCCTTTAATTTATTTCTTTAGTCAATTTTTTTTAAGAATTTTTAAATGTTTTAATGTTTTCTAAGATTTTTTTTTGTATTTTTAAAATGTTATGATTTTTAAAATTTTTAGAATTTTAAATAAAAAAAAGGAAAAAATCAAATGTCAAAAGAATTTTTTTATTTTTTATTTTTTAGATTTTTTAATGAAAAATAAAAATAAAAAACTAAATCGATTTTTTTTGTTTTATTTGTTGAAGTCCTAAGTTAAAATTTAATGAAACTAAAAAATATATACACCCTAACCATTTACTAACCCAAAACTAAACCAACGCATATCTCACAATGAAAATAAAAATAACATAACCCTAACTCGTATACATAAAATAAGAAAGTCGAATGTTTTTGGTGTATTGTTTCTGCAGGTCTGGCGAAATGGAACAAGGAGTTGGGAGATGCAGGGTTATGGAAGGAATGGTCGCACGGAAAGAGCAGAAGACGCAGGTGTGGAGGATAGTTGCAGCTAGCAACGATGAGGATAGGCAGAGAGGAATAGAACAGGTAGGTGAATGCTGCGGCCAGAGGGCAGTGAATGTAAGAAGTGAAGAGCAACGCAGGGGAGAATAGAGAACTGGAAAGTCGAAGGATGGAGCAGAACGTGATTGCGGGTTTGATAGAAGAGGATTGTGGGTGGAGGAATAAGGTAGCGGACAATGTGCAACAAAAATCGATCGATCTGAGGCAACACGAAAGGAGATCGGATGGGCAGCGTGATGGAGAATAAAAGAAAAGGAATTTCGAAGGGTTTGAGGGATGCTACAAGCAGGCTGTGGATTAGGAGAGGCAGGTAAAACCAACTGTGTGAGGGTTTGAAGGAGGATGGACAGGCAACTTCGAGGAAAGGGTGCAAGTTTCTTGTTGTATGCGTTTGCAGGTTTGGAGCAGCGGGAAATACTGACAACAGTGAGGGTTTGGAGCTGCGAGAATGGACAGAGGTTTGAGAGGAATCCACAACAGAAGGATTTTTTAAATCGAAATCCGACAGTGAAATCCACAAACCAAGCAGCAAACCCAAAAAACTAGCCAGCAAATTGGTGGCCCAGAAACCCCTTAAATTTTCTAAAAATTTTAATTAGATTGTCAAATCCAATTGCTTCAGATTTATCCATGAAAACCCTTAAAAAAAATTCTCCTAATAAAGAAAAAAATAATAATAAAAAAAATTAGAACAAAGGAATGAAACAATAAAAATAAGAAAATAAATAAATTGAAACTCTGGACTACAAAATCTGGATAGAATCCCTGCAAAAATGATGTTGATGAACTAGAGATCTAGATCTTACCCTCCAGGGCCTAGATCTAGACTCTACACAGTTTTCTCCTTCAGATCTGTCGCTGCAAGACAACAAAAAACACCCAAACGATATATACAATGACCCAAAAAAACTAAAACCCTGAAAACCCAAGTCAAAAAACTGAAAATAATTACAAATCTATGAAAATGGATGGCAAATCTATCAGATCTAGGGAGTGTGAGTCCAACTCTGCTCCCAGATGTGATAATCTGAATCTCTCAACAGCGAGATCTATCGATTTAGCATAGAAAAAATTAAATTTTTTCAATTTTAGAGGAGGTACTGAACTCAAAACCCTTCATGCATCACCCATAAAAAATACCTTATGATAAGCCTGGGATCAAATTAAGTTGGGATCTTCAAAAAACACAGATCGGGAGTTGGTTGGTTCAACCGAAAACTTCCCCAAACGCCCGATGATCTAAAAATCAAGACTTTACTGCAAAACTCAATTCAGCCATCAACATAGAGCGAGAAAACGATAATAAAATTCAAATAAATAGAGATACCCGCTATTATATTCAAAACTTAAATTATCATTCAAACACAAGCAACTGAGCAAGATAATTGTACTCAAATCACTCTTCTGAAAGCTATCATCAATGGCTAAAAAAAAATTATGCAAGAAAATAACACATCTTACAGTATTTCCACGAAGAGTAACACCAGCGAAAATTCACCCCAAAGTCTTCGTTTATTATCCGAAAAAGTTTACATGAGCTTTTCGCTTAGTACACCATCCAAAGATCGGATGAACTGACTCACAAATGACCTCCTATTTAAAGATAAATCCTCCAACGGCTAGTTCGAGTGATCCTCGTCAAATCAATCTCGACCATTGATGAGGATTAAAATTTCTTTTAATCTCATCCATCGAAATTTTAAATTCTTGAGGAAATTTGAATTTTTCAATTTAATGCATATTAATTAATTCAAAAATTAAAATTTTGAATTAATTTCCTCAAAATTTTGACTTTGACTTAACCTGAAAGTCCAGAGGCTTAAAATTTAGCAAGATAATTAATTTACCTTAGTCCTTGTACCTCTTAAAATTTAATTTTTAAGGATCGACGAATTTTGTCTTCGGAGAATTTAAATTTACCTAGGACCTAGAATTAATTAAATTTTAGCTTAATATTTTAATTAATTTTGGCCGGAAAATTTAATTAATTAACCTACAAGGGGATAAATTATTTTTCCAACCCTCAAGGCACTTTACATCATGATTTTTACATTTTTTTCATCTCAAGGGATAAAACCCAGTTGCAAAAGACCTTCACAAACTACCCATTTCTACGACACATATATAATCTAGCAAATCAAGCAATTTGTAATAAAATACCCTAACCAAATAGTTAGGATTATTCCCAAATCACTTTTAGATAGACTCGATCTAGAACACTAGGACTCCCCTAAGATCCCAGTGACAAAATGCATTCTGGCGGTGGGATAAGGCCAAAGGAAAACTCTATTGACCATCCGACAATGGATCAGTGAGACAAAAAACCTCCCAGAATGTAGATCGTTACCAGAAAAATAGGTTTACCTAAGTAATTACATACACAACATGGATCTGCTGAGATTATTTACATTACACACGTGCAGATTGGGTTCACATTATAAGATAGTGATCAAGTTGATGATGATAGCTGGACAGCAAGAACACATCAATCAGGCACTATCCCTTTTGCGAAAAAAGGGGGTGCACTACTATGGGTCGTTGACACATAGTGTTCAACAGGGCATATAAAACAACATGGCGGAACACAACAAGATTTTCAACATACAAGCTTGTCTATGGGAAATCCCCTTTGTTTCCAGTGGAATTCGAAATTAGAATGCTCATGACAGCCCTTGAAGAAGGTTTGGATCTTTCAGAAGCCCAGAAACACCGACTGGAATCGTTAAACGAGTTGGATGAAATTCGTTTGGTGGCTGTCGAGAAGATTGTTGCAAATCAGTAGCAGCGAACTAAATGGCATGACAAATTTATCAAGAACAAGGTTTTTCAGAGAGGATATTAGGCGTTGCTCTATGACTCTCAATTCAATGACTTTAAAGGAAAACTATGCTCTAGATGGATGGGACCATATGAAATTGACACAGTGTTTGATAATGGGACTGTTAGACTCGTAACAATCGATGAGGCACATACTCCCCTGATTGTAAATGGACATTGCCTCAGATTGTATCACCGTCCAGTTTCCAAAGACTCCTTTATTAGACATCTCTCTGATAATTTTGGTTTTGAAATTGTTAGTGCAGAGGATTCTTCCTTTGCACCTCTTGCTTTACAAAGAAAAAAAAAGTATATATATATACAAAATAAAATGTTGTTACTACTTTATCATTATTTTTCTTGCAAGCACTTTGCTGGTGTTGCTACTCCACTGATGTTGTTACTCCTTTGGTGCTATTACTCTGTAGAAGTTGATTTCGTCTAAGTACTTCCTGTTGTTGTTACACCACTGGTGTCATTACTCCTCTGGTGTTGCTACTCTGCGGATGTTGATTTCACCTAAGTACTTCATTGATGTTGTTACTCCCCCGGTATTGTTACTCCGTTCGTCGCGATTTTGCCTAGCTATACTAGTGTTGTTACTCCACTGGTGTTGTTGCTCTGTTCATTGCGATTTTGTCAAGTACACTGGTGATGTTACTCCATTCGTCGCGATTTCGTCTAAGTACACTAGTGTTGTTACTCCGCCAATGTTGTTACTCCATTCATCGCGATTTCTTTTAATTACTTCGGTGCTATTACTCCTCTGGTGTTGTTACTTCATTCGTTGTGATTGTCTAAGTCCACTGGTGTTATTAGTAATTACTCCTCCGGTGTTGTTACTCTGTCAAGATAAGTCGCCAGGTACGTCCTAAACTAACTTCGTGGATTTGATTGACATTTCACCTATGACATGACTAGACATGACCGTGGACGGTCATCCCTTAGTTGGGGGGAGGTATTGTATTAATGCTAAACATGCCATATTTAATAGCAATGATTATCTGTCATTATTGTTGTTGAGCCTCGCGCCAACTCATACATTCCACATCATCATTATGATACCCACCATACCTTGCACATTTATCCATACACATTGGAACTTGAACTAGTCATGATTGTATTCAATTATGGTCCTTTCCAATGTGTTGTAATAATTGCCATTATTTACCATAATCCACCATGGATTTCTCCGATTACATCTGCCCCGATTTCCCTTTCACCGCATCCCTTGCAACCGCAATCCTTCTCATTGCAACTTTACCAGCTAATGCTCTCCTCAACGGTTTTGTTGCTACTCCGAGTGCTGCTACATAGCAATTTGGAGAATGGGTGGAAAAGTTGTTAGGAATGAATCTGAAGACACAACACAGGTCTGATGCCACCCGGATGTATGGCAGGGTTTTCGCAATGCGGGGTGGCATACCTATTTTGAGAGGTTGCAAGTATTAAATGAAGTCATTACAGTTGAATTCGCATTGAACATGGATGAGAATTATTCCAGAGTCCATGGGCTAGACATTCTTGTCACAAAGGAAATTATCTCGACTGTTAACGGATTGCCGCAAGGTGGGCAAAAAAGGTTCGCCCAGAAATCTCCCTTAACAGAATTTTCGGAACTATACTTGCACGCAGGAGAAACTGTGGTTCAAAAGGGAAAGGGATACGATCGAAAATCCTTGCCACATCCATGGGCTAAGCTCGCATACTTTGTGGTGTGATACATTACTTTTGAAGTTCGGTTCGCTACCTTGTTCAAATACCAATTTAAACTTCTTGCATGCCTTCGGCTCTGTCGTGTGCATTCGCTGGATATGCCATATTTCTTATGGAATAACCTTTAGTTAATGGCACGGTCTGCTCGTCAGTTGCGTCAACCGTTGGCGGTCCTCACAAACCACGGGCTTGTCAAATTGTTGGTAGTGCATGCCCTGCCACAAACTTCTGTGGCTTGACCACAATTCACTGAATTAGCATAAGAGGAACTTGCGGCCACGATGCTAGCAAGAGAGGAAGAGGAATCAGTGGCAGAGGAAGAAGTCGCAATCAACATTGTTATACAAGTACCAGCGTCAAATGTCGAACAATTGGAGGTATTGGAGACGGAGCAGGTTGCAATAGAATCTCCAATAGAGGAAACGAACAATTGGAGGAATTGGCAACGAAGCAGGCTGCAGCAAAATCTCCAATAGAGGAAAGGGCCACAGACGACATTGTTACACAAAAACTAGCAACGATTGTTGACCTAGAAGAAGAAGTAATGGAGGTAGAAGGGGATGCAGGCGACGTTGTTGCACAAGAACCAATGTCGACTGTTGACTTGGAAGCAGGAGCAATGGAAGTGGAAAGAAGTGCAGTGGACATTGTTACACAAGAACCAACGTCAACCGCTAAACTTATGTAAGAATTGCCAGCAGTAGAAGAAATTGCAGGTGATGTTGTTAAACAAGAACCTACGTCCCCTGCCAAAGTAATGGAGAAATTGATGGAAGAAGTGGAAGTCGCAGTCGATGTTGTTACACAAGAATCAACGTCTACTGCTGAGCAAGCTGCCGAAATGCAAAAATAGGTGGCACAGGAAGAAAATGAGAAGGAAAGTGCAGAACAGCCAGGGGAGGGATAAGGAAATAAAACAGCAAGTGCAGAAAGGATGGAAATCGAGGAGGATATCCCTCGTTCTCCACTTTCTGCCTCCTTAGCAAGAGGGGCAAGGAAATTTCGCACCCCTAGACGCTCGATGAAACATAAGATCTCTCCCCCGATAATAAAATTTGTAAGGACAGCTAAGGGTGCCATCGTCAACACTGTCATACAAGAACCAGTGTCGACTAGTGGACAAATTGGGCAAATTGAAGGACTGGTGGTCGATACTATCACACAAGAACCAGTGTCAACCAAGGGGCAAGTTGAAGAAACTGTGGCTGGTGTTGTTCGCACAGTCGTTGGAAGAAAATGTTGCTGTTGCTACCAATCCGCAAGGCTAGCACCAAATTTTGAGCAAATGGAGGAAGATAACCAGGCAACGGAGCAACGACAAGAGAAAGGTGTTGAAAATGTTACTACGCAAGGGCCTGTAGTTGCTCCAGAGTCATTCAGGGAAGATGTGGAGGTTTCACGGCCTGCAAAAGAAGATGTGGAGGTTTCATGACCTGCGGAAGAAGATGTTGGGGCTGATCCCCGAGTTGAGGAGCAGAGAGAGGAAATAAGGGTGAAACAAGAACTAGCTGACGAGTTTCTTAACGTCAACCTGCCAAATCCAACACCGGCTGAGGGACCAGTGGGGGAGGTCGTTATCAAGCAAAAATTTATTGAATAGTGTGCAAAAATAAGGCCCCCCATCCAAGATAGGTATCGGTCGCAATTTAAAGAAAATATGTAATTAAAATGGAGATTATTAAGTTAAGGAAGTAGGTGCTATGCTAACGGAGACGAGTGAGGAAGCATAAGAGGAATGTCAGTCGCTCTGCTACGAATCCTGAGTCGAAACCACTTCAGCAATAGTATAGACCGAACCATTTTTGCCTCTATTTGAGTCGCGAGAATTCTTGTTCACCGTTGAAATTCAGAAGTGGTAGACTACCACATCTCGCCTTCAACAAAGGTCTATCTCTTTGAAAGCCCACCGAGAAGGAATGACATGAATTCGAAAACAAGCTGCGAGAGTAGTGACTGACTATATGACCTAGATGGAGAAAGCAAACTAGAAACAGGAAAAGCAGAAGAAAAGGATTGAGGAACTAGAAGAACAAGTGTAGGTACTAAAGGATGAAAAAGATGAAATGTTTGCTCTGGCGCAGCAGGTAATGGCGTCCTGACCTCCTGCTCATAGTTATGCTCTTTTCCTCCATGAACAGTACATGTTCTTCTGTTTGGAGAGAATCCATCAAGAGATAACCCACAAAATCGAAGATCTGACACTGTTTCTGCAGATCCTAGGGGTCACAATATCTTGAACCAACACTTGATGTGCGAACTCTACATGCATGATTATTTTCTGGGGATCGATTAATCCCATTTGGTTTGTAATCATCCTTAAAAAACACCATTTCAGAGAGCTCATTCCACCATTGGATGCCATGCATTTTTTCACTTTAGATCTATTCTTGCAGTGATTAAAACCCCTTCAGATTAAGGTTGGGAATGTCAGCCACTTAACCATTAGGGTTCTAGTGGACAGTTACTGCATGTCCAAGAAACCTTGGAAGTTGAATCCAACGGACAATTACTGCATGTCCAAGAAACCTTGGAAGTTGAAACCAATGGTTTGTATGTTGTATTTATATGTACATCAACCTTAATAGAAGTTGAATTCATTGCCAACAATGATTCCAACAGTTGCATATTGCTCCTTGCCTTGTCTTTCCTTGCGAACTTGCCTCCCAAAGCTTGTTTCTTGCCTTCCAACTCGGTTACACGACTCTCAGTATATATGAATCATATGGCCACACAAAGGGATGTGTTTCATACAACCGACACATCTCTTTGGTTGGCCAACCCTTCACATCTCACCAGTCGACTCTAGTTGACTCAAAAAATATTGTTTCCAACCTCCTTTCTCATGAAGTCGACCCAATGCATGGTGAAATCACAATTGTCGTCATGTGTGCGCTCGGTCAGCACGAACTAACTGATGTGATCCATCATACGAGAAACCTCAAATTTGGTCGAGCATTCAACACTTAAGCCAACTCATCACCACTCAAGTCGTTGCACTTGAACACTTTTGTCTCAACCATCTAACTCAATCGCGAGTACGCTCATCTCGACCGTCTCGACTCACTCTATTAAGAAACCCCAAAATGTCACACAATCATCACAAATGGTGTGATTCCTATCTAGTCTTGCGACACAACTCACCCAACTCGTGGTGCTTGTGGGAACTCAACCCTAAGGGCCTAGCATTCTCCCCCACTTCAAAGATGTTGTCATCCTCAACAATAAACGCCCTGGAAATCCATCTATCACCAAGATGTTGCATCCTCACGAGGATTCCCCATCAAAATAACATCCCATATCATCGAACAACCTCATATCAAACTACACAAATCATGTGAAGAATACTCATCTCCTAACACTCCATCAATCATGTGAACCTGCGAATTATCTCATAAGAATGGCATGCATTGGATCCCCTTGTGTCATCAGCTAATAACGTAGTTAATTTGATTGTAGCGCCAACTCCACAAGAACTCATGCCACCCAAACAAGTGCAAACACCTCACATCCCAATGTCATCCCAAACATCTCTACACATAAAATCCACCATTTCAAATTTGCTCATCATGAAGTACCTTTGCTAGACTCTCAACATATCTTTGGACTCGCCACCCTGAGAAACTAATGACGAGCCCACCTCCAAGAGCTCACAGAGAAAATGAAGTGGGGTGTTGAGGACTACCACTCCATATGCAACTCAACCTCCTGAAGATGTACCCTAATCTCTTGAATATGGTCTATCTAATGCTAGAAATGGTTGTCTGCCTCATCGAATGACCGCTTCATATCTGTCTGCAACATATCTCAATAATGGGGGATAAGAACCTATCCTACCTCACTCTCCTTAATTAATCTCTCCAATTCTAGATCCTCAGGCCATACATCTAACTCTGTAGTCTTGACTCATTTATACCAAGGCTCATCATTTTGAACCTCATACCAAACTGTAGATGAAATCCTCTTGACTCCATCATCATCAATGTAATCCTCAATCAATTCTCCCTCATCATCATAAATGTCTTGAAACTCTGGTGGTGATCTCTCAGCATCAACCATATGAGGTCTCTCAGCAAGATTCAAAACTCTCTCAACCAAATTAGTCATCATCCTAGTCTATTATAAAAGGATAGACTCCACAAGATTCAGCCTCCTAAGAATCTCATCATCAAGCTATCTCTTTGCCACAGGGGCAACTATCATCCTAGCACCTCTATCTGAAATGGCTCGTACAACTCTCTCTCCAATCAAAATTTCATATCCTTATATAATCTCATAGTCATCCAATTGAATGATGGTGAAGTCAAGCTTCTAACTCCAACATTCAATCTGCACCAGAACATCCCTAACCAACTTGACAACTCTATTATCCTCGTAGTTCCCTGCTTTAAAGGAAATATGGACTAGAACAATCTGCAATCCAAATCTCCTTGCTACATCCTCCCTCACGAAGTTGTGAGTAGCACTAATATCCACAAAAGAAACCTACTAACTTCTAACAAAATCTACACTTACATAGTTCAATCGATTTATGCTCTAATCCTGTTTTAGATTGGTCACTTTTTAACAAGTTGCACTCAAAACCTGTATCACTCCCACAGAAGCTTTCTCTGTCTCCTACATCACAATCAACTTCTACCTCAATGGACATATTCTTAGCCATATGATCTTCTCCGCATATCAAACATGAAATATACTTCTTCTACTTCCATGAACTACTTTGCTTATGTCCATCCTCTTTCGAAGACTTCCATTTCCCAATCCTAATGAACTAATGGCCACAAGCTCGAAGAATGGAGATGAAATATAGGGAATGATGGAAAGTGGTAAGCATCCACGCTACTTCAATCCAAGTTACCCAATTAGTGCCCCTCCTATAACCCTAAGGCCTCACAGTAGGTCCCAATGGACTAGGGTCAAACACTAACCTCTCTCGTAAAGTGAGAGAATAACTTTACAGCCAAGAGTAGTTAATAACACAGATCACCCCTTAATTCATGTTAGGATTCCCAAAGCATAGAGTAAAAGCACAAGATTGGAAGAAGTAAACCGAATCATGACCCACCTTCCTTAATTAAGTTGATCCTTAAATCCCTAATCCTACAAAAGTTTGTTTTAATTGGGTAGTAAGAGGTAACCTTAGAACTGCTTTGTCTTGCCTCATGGACCCTAACTACTACTAGGGAAACCTCCTTTTTGTTGGGTTTCTCTCAACCTTAAAAGAGGAAAGTAGTTGCATAGGTAGCAATTGCAACTCTTTCAAGCTACACTCAAGCTTAGTACCTTGTAATGACCTTGCAATGAGACATGTAAGTTTCTATGACAACAAGCTTCTAATGCATTACCATTTTTTCTATTTAAACTTCTAATGTGTTACCATCTTCAACCAAAACCAAAATTAAAAGGAAAGAAATACCCAAAACAATGGGTAAAACAACCTTTGGAATATTGTTGAATAGAGTGATAGTCAACTCTCAAGAGGCCATGTTTGCTATAATAACACCACTTAACATAACCTTACTCAAAATCATTTGAAATCGCCAATCATTAGGGATTGTTTCCGCAAATTTTGGAAAGCCTTATGAGGGGACTCACAAGGTGAGGGTCAAACTTTGTAGCAACAATGAGGAAGGACAATCTTTATCACCTCAATAATCTTCCTCCTGCTATTTAGTGGAGTCTCACCACAGTAGAGGCTCCCCTATATTCACCTATAAGTGTATTTTAATTGAAGCGTGCCTAAATTGGCACATTTTCAATGCCCATTCAACACCTTTTTCTATCATTTTTCCATTCTTCATCCCTTCCTAGTGCCTTTTGGATCCATGATTACCACATTTCTAGTGAAGGTATGAATAATCTCTTTTTACACCACTTTCACTTCTTATGGATTACGATGTGAAACTGCCATATTTCATACTAACATGGTCAAACAAAAGTGAAAGTCAGTGGTTGCAAATCCCACAGCAGGTGTTGCAACTCCATTTCCGGCAGTGCAACTTCCTACAAGTGTCGCCACTCCATTCCAAGCATTTCAACTCCCTATAAGCGCTACAACTTTGAATATAGTGCGCAGTTGCTACAACTCCAAAGGCAATCATCATTGTTGCAACTCTGGCGTTGCAACTTGTAGAGATAATGATGCCGCAAATTACATGTGACCCAATGAAGCTGCTACAATTTTGACTTGCCATTCTGTTGTTGAATTCCCTACATTTTCCTCGTTGCCACAACTCTCGTTGTTGCAACTCTGAAATATCATGCCAGCGCTTTGTGCAACGGTCCAACTGTACTGTCAGCACAAGTTTCTCGTAAAAGAAGATGAAGTAGGCAAGTTGGTGAGTGATTAACGAGGAAAACTCACATGCTAATCACTCCCAGCTAATCTAAGTCAACATTTGTTAACCAAATACCAAATTCTCGAAAGAATTTTAAAAGGATGAGTTGTATGATTCTCTTACGTTGGCTATCTGATCTTTCACTTAGTCTAGATACTAACATTTTGTATAAATCTGTGAATTCTTTCAAAGCCTGGGGGGAATTATTGTTAAAATGCATTCTGTAACTTCTACACCCCTGCAATGAAAAGTGTAAATTGCTCCAACTATTCGATGGACTTCTTGTGATCTATTGAATTGAAGATTTAATAGTAACTTATCTAAGGAAGTAACATGTAAAACTGATATCATGATGTCTACGCTTTATTTCTAAATTATTTAATTATAAGTCATTTGCATCATTGCCTTGTGCTATTGTGTAAATGTTACAACAATCAAGAATATCATCATACTTGAACAAGTCAACTCTAGCAGCTATTGTGTTTACTTTCTGCGAGTGTGTTTACTTTCATGCAATTGTGATTTACCTTACTTGCGATTTACTTTCTTGCAAAGTGTTTCATTTCCAGCAAGGTGTGGTGTGTTTGACTAGATCAGTGACATGTGAAAGAAATAGAATCATTATCTTGTATTATAGTAACATTTATTTTACTACAACCTCAAGACACACAACATATTGCACTAGCACATAAAAGGCACGATAGTTCACAAGTTCCAAACAAATCCAAAATTGACAATTAAATGAGAATACTTTTGGTTGTCTTCCCGAGTTATTCGAAGGATAATTAAAAGACATGTCACTAGTTAGAGGGCTCTTAGGTGATATAATTAGAGCCTAGGGAAAGATACCATAATCATTGAATGGGCTCAATTCTTTTTGTATACTAACCCTACACTGAACAAGGATGTGTGTAATCTAGGGTTTATTGATATGCAATGATGAAGGAATACCTAGACATGTAGAAGTTATATAAAAAGTTTATTTAATGATTACTACAACCTCAAGACACACAACATATTGCACTAGCACATACAATGCACAATAGTTCACAAGTCACAAAAAAAATCCAAAATTGACAATTAAATGAGAATACTTTTGGTTGTCTTCCCGAGTTATTTGAAGGATAATTAAAAGACATGTCAATAGTTAGAGGGATCCTAGGTGATATAATTGGCCTAGGGAAAGATACCTTAATCATTAAATGGGCTCAATTATTTTAGTATACTAACCCTACACAAAACAAGGATGTGCATAAGCTAGGGTTTATTGATATGCAATGATGAAGGAATACCTAGACATGTATAAGTTATATAACGAGTTTATTTAATGATTGGATCAACAAAATGAAAAAGGTAAGCGCTCGTAAAGGCTTCAAGTTCAAGCTTGGCTACGATTAGGGTTTCTAGAGCACAAAATAGATTAGGATGATGGCAACACTATTTGGTGAGGACTCACCACAATAAGAGTTAGAATTTGCATTTAAAAGGCAAAAGGACTCTAACCCTAGATTTTCATCCACAAACATGCAATCAAAATGTCCCCAAATGTAAGTTGGGAAGGGATCATCTATTTATATGATGTATATCCCTTCACGTTTACAAAAATATTAGCATTATAAGCCCTCAAAGGCCTAAAATGATATATAAAAACCACCTAGTAAAACCATCTCAAGATCAAGTGAAAGTCGCAATCATTAGGGACAATGATCATAGATTCATCATAATGAACCACACTTAATTGTTAAGGGTGTAATAATAATTGAAACTAAGATCACCTTCAAATAACCAAACAGAATAAGAACCTTAAAAGTGTTCCCTAATTTTGTTAAGGATGGCTAGATAATCAACCCTATTATAATGACAATGGAGGGGAAGGACATCAAGGGAAGGTGCCATGGCCATGCGACCAATTGATAGACGTCCACCATCCTTACTGTATAGATGTAAAGAGGGAACAACCATGGAGGTATGAGTTAACCCATCCCTCATCCTGCTCTTTCCACCCCTCTAAGGAAACTTTTTCTTCTTTTTTAAAAGCTTTGACAATGTAATGCCCCCAAAGCGCTCCTAGAGTAAAGGCGTGTCAAGGCCCTCTGACTGTGCAACACCCACGAGTTTCCTTGGAGTTGCAATGACCAGCTTACAAGTATTTGCCCCCCAGATTACACTTCTAGAACTTTTATTCACACGTTAGATATATTACGTGTGTGAAATCCAACATGTTATCAAAACACAAGTATAATGCCCAATACTCAATTAACATTCCTCTCATGTGAAAGTGTCGCCACTCTATTCCAAGCGTTCCAACTCCCTATATCCGCTACAACTCTAGATATAGTGCGCAGTTGTTGCAACTTCCTATAGGCGCTACAACTCTAGATATAGTGTGCAGTTCTTCCAATTCCGATCATAATCATCATTGTTGCAACTCTGGCATTGCCACATACTGAGATAATGACGATGCAACTTACCTATGATCCAATGAAGATGATACAACTCTTGCATCGCCACTTTGTTTCTCAATTCTCTACAGTTTTTCCTCATTACAACTCCGACATATCATGCCAACTCTTTGTGCAATGGTTCAACTGTACAGTCAACACAAGTTTCCCACAGTAGAAGATGACATAGGCAAGTGGGTGAGCGATTAAGGAGGACAACTCAGATACTAACAACTACCAACTAATTTGAGCTGACATTTGTTAATCGAATGCCAAATTCTAGAAAGAATTGTAGAAGGATCAGCTGTCTGATTCTCTTAGGTTGGCTATCCGATCTTTAACTCAGTTTATATACTAACATTTTGTATAAATACCCGAATTCCTTCAAAGCCTTGGGGGGAAAGAAAAAGTATTGTTAAAATGCATTGTGTAATTTCTAACTTCCTACAACGAAAAGTGTCTTTTTCTCCAACTATTCGATGGTGTTCTCGTGGTTGCTTAAAACTTTTTTACTTTTAAAATTTAATTGCTGAATCCTTATTAAGGCGTTGTGCGTCTGTTGAATATCTTGCATTCTACTTGGGTGATTTGATGATAAATGATTGTTTTACAGGGTTTATATTTCTGCAACATTTAACAAATAATCATTTAATCATTAACTCCATAAGGCACTCATACATTAATTCTTAAAATCAATCAAGTACTGATATCGTCTTGTTGTGTCTCCCAACCCAACTGGTCCACAGTTGGTCTTCCTTCATCCCATAGGGTCTACCCCCCTTAGCCTCAGGAGACAGCTTAAACGGAGAGATCGGGGATCAGAGTGACAACCCCCGGTCTGAGCATTGTTGTGACAATCTGTGCAACAACCATTTTTGGCGCTGTTGCCGGGGATACTTTATTCTTGGTGTTTCAACGACATTCATCTTCTCATTTCTCATCATTCTTTCATCTTTCTCATCTCTCATTTGAGCTGACAGATTCAACATTTTTTGGCATCATTTGGATCTTTTCATCACCTTCTCTTTCATCATATCAGCAACTTCTCTTTAGATCATTTCTTGTTTGGGTGGCACCTCCATTTTATTTCTTTTATTTTTCCCAGACAAGAAGCCTCCCTGATATCAGCTTGCTTGTTGCTTTTTGGATCCTAGAATTAGATTCATTGTTCAAGTGCGGCTCCACTTCTTTCATCTATTGATTTTCCTGAGCAGAGATCTCTTTCTATCATCCATTTGGTCCCTCGTTATTCATCATGGATTATTTGTTTAAACCATGTCATTTTATTGATGATCTCCATGATTTTCCAGAAGAGGCCATTTCTAAATTACTTTTGTTCTCAAGTGGTGATTCAGTCGCTGTTAGAAAGCATTTATACAAGTTTACTTGTATAATGATCATATATTGTAGACTTCCTCAATATAATCATGAAGATGTCAAAATGCGTCTATTTGTCCGTTCTTTAGAGGGTGATGCTTTGAATTGGTTTAATAATTGTCCTAAAGATTCTTTCACTTCTTTACAACACATTGTTGATGCTTTTAAAGATAGATATGGTGATCCAGATAGCTTGCCTCGTGCCCCTAAAATTGTGCAACAGAATGAAAGTAATCTTATAAAACGTCCTGCTGTCAATGAAAGATTTCAAGACAATTCTTCATATCAAAATGTGCCATCCACCTGTACCATTGCAGATCAAATCCATGATAGTGGAAAAGCAAGGACAAATTATAAAATCAATGTCGACAATGAAAAGGAAGATCAGAAGCAAATTATACAAGAACTAATGCGGCTGGTGAAAAATATTCAGATCAATCAAACTAATTACGCCAATGATGTGAGAAATTTATGCACCCACCTGGAAAAACATAATAAGGAGATGGAGATCATGCAAAATCAGCATGCTAAGGAAATTGAGGCCATGAAGACTAATCATGACACAGAAATTAGTTTTATGCAAAGGAAGTTATCAGGCTTAGAGGAAAATATGACGACCATGAAAGCTAATCTTGATAGGGAAATTAATTCTATGCCAAATAAGTTATTGACCATGGAAGAAGACCATGCCAGGGAAATCAGTGCTATGAAGGTTGAACACTCTAGTCAGATGGATGCCATTACAATACAGGTTCAGAAATTTCAACTGCTAGAGGATGCCATTACAATATAGGGCAAATGCAGAATGAAGAAAGACATGTCACGCATATCTTACATACTTCATCTAAGAGCTTTGAAGCAGAAAGTTCCACATCATTAGTGATACAGCCTACCACGAAGAAAAAGCACAAGAAAAAGAAAACGAGAAGAAGATTTGATGCATCAAACGGCCGCGAGTAGCTTGATTTTCGGATAGGAAAAAGTTCTACCATATGTAGAATTGCACATGGCACATCTGACAAGCAGCCGACAGATTTTCCTGAAAGCAGGCAAATGCTCAATATACACTATATTGAACACATCTGATGCCATAGGGCATCCTTTATATTTCTAACCTTACTCCTTGTTTTTTCAGCATTTTAATTTCTGTTTTAGGATTATATTTATTTTTCTAGATACTTAATAAATGAAGAGCTTATATCTTTCCTGTGCTTAATGTTATATGATGATTTTTGGGTGGACGCTACTTATGTTTTGTTGTGTGTTGCATGGATGCAGATTCTGGATTCTCACATTCCTACAGTGCAGCAACATGTCCCCAAGTAGAGCCAGATGTTGACCACTACGTGTCAACTACCCATAGCAGTACAGCCCCTTTTTTAGCAAAAGGGATAGCGCTTGAGCGACATGTCCATGCCATTCGACAGTCATCGTCAACCCGATCATGTTATGTTCTACAACCAGTCTGCATGTGTAACTTGTAAATAATCTTAGCAGATCTGAGTCATATATGTAAATTGCCTAGGTAAAGTTAATTTTCTAGTGATAATCTAACTTCTGAAAGGTTTTTTGTCTCACTAATCCATGATCGGCAGAGTTTTCCTTCAGCCTAACCACAAAGCCGGAATGAATTTTGTCATTAGAATCTTAGGGGAAACCTAGTATGTTGATCTGCTAAATTATGTTTGTGTCGTAAAACTGGGTGGTCTATGAGGGTATATGTCAAATGGGTTTTCCCCCTTGAGATGTAAAATTGTAAAAGTCATGATGTAAAAGATTATGTTTGTGTCGTAAAACTGGGTGTTCTATGAGGGTATATGTCAAATGGGTTTTCCCCCTTGAGATGTAAAATTGTAAAAGTCATGATGTAAAGTGTCTTGAGGGTTAGAAAATGTTTTATCCCCTCATAAGTCCTAAGTCCAAGGTCCTAGGTGATTTTTCCAAAGGCTAAGCTCGAGGATCCGAAAATAAAAACAATAAAAAATAATAAAAAGATATACATAGTAAAAAAAAGATAAAATATAATAAATAAAAATAAAACATAAATAAAATAAAATTTAAATAAATAAATAACAATTTTTTAAAAATAAATCAAAATCAATATACAGTCAAAGTTTCGAAGTACAATAATGATAAATTTTAATTTTTAATATATTAAAATGCATTTAAAAATTGGAGACGGATGAGATTAAGGGATTTTGTCCTATCACGTTCCCTATTGAGATGTAAATTGTAAAAGATCATCGATGTAAAGTGTTTTGAGGGTTAGAAACTGTTTTATCACCCTATAGTCTAAGTCCAGGATCTAGGTGTCTTTTTCAAGGATAGTTCGAGGATCGCAAAATAAAAATAATAATAAGGATTATAATCATTAAAAATTAAATTAAAAAACTTAAAAAAAATAAAATCAGATAAAAATAATTAATAAAATAATAATAAAATTAAAAATAACATTAAAAATTAAAAATAAATAAATAAATTTTAAAAATTAAATATAATAAGTCAAAAGTTTTGACGTAAATAAATGCAGAATTTTTAATTTTTAAATATATTAAAATGCATTTAAAAATTGGACAGATGAGATTAAAACGGATTTTGATCCTCATCGATGGTCGAGATTAGTTTGACATGGATCACTCGAACTAGCCGTTAGGAATTTTTCCTTTAAATAGAGTGTTAGGGGTCATTTGAGATCAGATTCGATTTGAGTCGTGTGCTAAAGAAAGATCTCTTGTAGTCATTTTTTGTGCAATAAAGAAAGACTTTGGGGTTGAAAATCTTGCTGGTGTTACTCTTCTGGAAAAGCTGTAAGACGTTTTATTTTTTTGCATAATTTTATTTTCAGCCATTGATAATAGCTTGATGAAGATTGATTTAGGCACAGGTATCTTGTCTGATCTCTAGGGTTTGAATGATAGTTTAATTTCTGAAATATAATGGCAGGTATCTCCATTTCATCTGAATTTCACTATTGTTTTCTCCCTCTATGTTAATGGTTGATTTTAAGCTGTGTAGGAAATCTTAGTTTTGAGTTTATTAGGCATTAGGGGAAGTTCTCCGCTAAACCAGCCAACTCCCGAATTGCGTTTTCTGAAAGAGCCCAGCCAGTTTTAATCCCGGGCTTATCATTTGAAATTTTCTTGTGAATGCAAGAAGGGTTTTCTGAAGTATCTCACATTAAGTTTAAAATTCTGAAAATATTATTGTGGATTATTGAAAAGTCTGGCTACTTAAGAGTCGAAAATCTGTAAATATTGTAAATTTTTAACTGGTTTTAGGATTTTTAGATTTGTTTCTTACACATTTTACTTCTTGGTGTTCTGTTTTTGCCATTGCAGGTTGCAGGTACAGATCTTAAAAAAAATACGGAGTTTCCATTAGACAATTCTGAATGCAGGGCAATTTAAAATTTACTGGAGAATTTGCAGGTTCGAGGGTTTTTCTAGGCTATCTCTTCGCTGCCTGGGATTTCATTTTGACAAAAAATTTCGAAAAAAAAATTTATGCTGTGGCATCCTGGGATTTCTAGGCCACTGGTTTCAGTTTCTCTGCTACTCGGGGTTTCATTTTTGCAAGAAAAATTTTCAAATTTTTTTCTTAAATCCCTTGCCAGTATCACTGCCTTAGACCTTGGACCTTGGACCTGCACATATTCTTTTCACGCAAACCTACAGTGAGAAACATAATGTGTTTTCGTTGTCCTCCTCATCACTGCCTAATCTCATCCTCTTTCACCCTTCGTTGTCATTAGATCATTGCTATCTGTGTGTTGCTATTCCTACGCTACCACCGTCCAGCGCCCATCTTAGCTTCGTTTGGTTCTCTCTGCCACACTCGCACCACCCTGCGTCTTTCCCATCTACTCCCTACGATGCTATCCAAACTCCGTTCAAGCATTAATCTCTTCAACAGAAACCAAAAACCTGCAGACCCAATGCATCTCTCTTCTCTCTCACGTTTTCTTCCTACGCTGCTGCCATTGCTCCAGACGTTTAGCTTGCCCCATGCAATCACTTTCTGCTCCATTCTGGACCTGCATGAAACCCTCACGCAGTCCATCGAGCCCTCTTTTCCTCTGTTGTCTGCTCCTCACACGCACCTACATACGACAAGCAAACAACAAACTCGTTCCCTTTTTTATTTTTATTTAGCGTATGAGTATTTGGGTTGTGTTTTAGATTTCCTTTTTTTTTTATATATCCATTTTAATTTAGTCTGGGGTTTAATATATTCGAGTCATTTTATTAGTTAGATCTTTATTTGGTTTTTGATCTAGATTTAAAAGTTCTATTTATTTAGATTTTAGACTTCATAAATTTCACTTTTCATATATTTTAGATTTTAGTTTAGTTTTAAATTTAAGATTATAAAATCATAAAAGGGTTCTTTTAGGATTCTACATTAGACTTTGGTTTTTTAATTTAGGATTTCAATTGTTCTATTTTGATTTTTAGCTTAGAATTTTATAAAAATATAAAAAATTAAAAAGTTATGAAAAAAGACTAATTTAAAATTGGAAATTCCTTTTAAAGTCTTTTTTCTGTTATGGTATAGTTAAATGTGCTTTAGATGTTTATATCTGGATATTAACTATTTGAAATCTGGTCAGCGTTTAAATTTCATGGTTGCTTAAAGCTTTTTTATCTTTTAAAATTTAATTGTTGGATCCTTATTAAGGCATTGTGCGTCTATTGAATATCTTGCATTCTGCCTAGGTGATTTGATGATAAATGACCGTTTAACAATGTTTATATTTCTGCAACATTTAACAAATAATCATTTAATCCATAAGGCGTTGGTACATTAATTCCTAAAATCAATCAAATACTGGTATCGCCTTGTTGTGTCTCCCAACCCAACTGGTCCACAGTTGGTCTTCCTTCATCCCATAGGGTCTACCCCCCCTTAGCCTCGGGAGACAGCTTAAACGGAGAGATCGGGGATCAAAGTGACAACCCCCGGTCTGAGCATTGTCGTGACAATCTGTGCGACAACAAGTCCCATAAAAGTGCTCCCTAACAACAATAACAATGGGGGGATGCAATAAAAATAACAACAGAGAAACCAGGGGAGCACACAAAGAGACACAGCCAACCTCAAGATTGCTCGAAGCTACAGAGCCATGGCCCCAGGAGGGGGCCGCGAAAAGCAAACTCCCTTGCCACCTGAGCTAGCTAGCAGCATTTCGAGATCTGGTTGCAGCTTGCAATAAAAGGCCAACAACCGAAAACCAATAAAAGTTTGTGAAAAAAATGGCATGCATCCCCATAGTTGCTCTGCCTACTGAAGAGCCCTGCAAAGCGGCTTTAAACCTAGCAAAACAAGGGCTTATCGACCAGTTTTGTAATATCCCGTTTCAGAGATATTCCCCAAACCCCAGTAAAGTCCAACCAACTACGTACCAATGATATAATAACCGGGAAGCTCAAAGTGATGGAAATAACAATGGTGCAACATATAATAATATAAACATGGAATATAAGCAAATACTCAAGAAATGTAGAGAGAAATGCTAAGCCATTTTATTATATTGAGTAATAGAATGAGTACAAGAGGTGATCAGAAAGATGACACCTCGACTTGCACAAGGCAAGTGAAGAAATGCACTCAGAATAGCAAAGGAATGGCCTCTCTCTGAACTGCATCCAAGCTGCTGGAGAATTATCGTGCTGCTGCTGCTGGAAATCAAATGAGCATTTGGAGTTGTTCCCCTTCGAAAAAAATGTTGAAACTCTGGA
>APFE030348139.1:0-15773 GCA_000404065.3 Pinus taeda
AGAATAGTAGCACCTCTAACAACATTATTGAAGAAAGATGCATTTTCATGGACTCCAGAAGCAACAAAGGCCTTTGAACATCTTAAAGAGGCAGTGTGCCAAGCACCGGTCTTAGCTACGTCGGACTTCACAAAAACCTTTATTGTGGAATATGATGCTTCAGGAAATGGAATTGGTGCTGTTTTAATGCAAGATGAAAGACCCATTGCTTTTGAAAGTCATTCAATCAAGGGAAAGTATTTACACAAATCTATTTATGAGAAAGAAATGCTGACAATACTACATGAACTTAAGCAATCGTGACCGTACCTAATGGGAAGACACTTCAAGATAAAAACAAATCATGATAGTCTTAAATACTTTTTAGAACAAAGATTATCCTCTGAAGAGAAACAAAAATGGGTCACAAAGATGTTGGGTTATGACTTTGAAATAATCTACAAAAAAAAGGGAAGCAAAATGTGGTGGCAGATGCACTCTCAAGAAAGGATGAGGATGTGGAAGCATTGTTGTGCGCCATTTCTATTATCCAACCAGATTGGATAACGAAGCAAGGGAGGAATGGAAGAATGATGAAGAAGTATAGGCACTCATTCGAAAATTACAACAAGATCCTAGTACATCTGATACATTTAGCTGGAAAATGATTCGTTATGGTACAAAGATCACTTATACTTATGTAAGAATTCCCAACTCAAACAAAATATTCTTATGGAATTGCACACTTCTCCCTTAGGATGGCACTCAGGATTTTTAAAGACTTACCACATGGTTAAGAAGGAATTTTTTTAGAATGGCCTTAAATCTGATATTCATAAGTTTGTGGTGGAATGTTTAGTTTGCCAACAAAATAAAGTTGAAACAGTCAAGACTCCAGGTCTATTACAACCTTTATCCATTCCAAGCCAACTTTGGGAGGAGGTTTTAATGGATTTTATCACAGGTTTACCCAAGTCAGAGGGAAAGAGTGTCATCATGGTGGTAGTTGATAGAGTTACGAAGTATGCACACTTTTGTGCATTATCCCATCCATTTAAAGCCAATATAGTTTATAGTTTCTACTCCATCTATGGAAAAAATTCAAAAGCTACATGGAAACCCAAATATTATTGTAAGCGACAAAGATCCCATTTTCACTGGAAATTTTTGGATATAATTATTTTCTTGTCTCGGTACTCAGTTAGCTCATAGCTCGTCTTATCATCCTCAATCTAATGGGAAAACTGAGATAGTAAACAAATGCCTGGAAGGATATCTTCGTTGCTTTGTATCTGATAAATAGACACAATGTGTCAAATGGTTGCCTTTGGCTGAATGGTGGTATAACACTTCCTTACATACTATAGCAAAAATGCCCCCATTTATGGCACTTTATGGATATCATCCACCATCCATCACATCATATTTAAGATAAAATTCTAAGGTTAAAGTAGTGGAACATCACATCGATCATCAACAACAAGTTCTCCAACTCTTAAAGGATAACCTCACGTTGGTGCAGAATAGAAGGAAACAACAGGCAGATCAACATCACATCGAAAGAAGTTTTGACGTTGGTGACTGGGTATTCCTATGGCTACAACCATATAAAAAAATGTCCCTCAAGCAAGCTAAGAAGGATAATAAATTATCACCAAATTATTATGGTCCGTACAAGGTGTTGCAGAATATTGGTTCTATGGCCTACAAATTGGAGCTTCTTGCAGCTTCCCGAGTGCACCCAGTTTTCCATGTTTCATGTTTAAAGAAGGTTATATGTGACAAGCTACCAGTTCAAACAATATTGCCAGAACTTGACGAGGAATGAAAAATCATATTGGAACCAGTGACATAAAAAAGAACTCGACAACTATGAAATCGATCAATTTCGGAGTATCTCATCAAGTGGAAGAACTTATCCGCTAAAGATTCCACATGAGAGGATGAGAATTTTATACAGAAGCATCCAAAACTACTCAAGTATTGAGGACACCACTTTTTGGAAGGAGAGGGGCATGTTAGGACCCTATAATACTAGTGATTCCCCCATTACTATTGTCATTGTATCCCTTATTGTTATTATTGTGCCCCTATTGTCCCCATATTTTTATTAGTATGCCCCATAGAAACCCACTATTATTATTTTTGTTTCCTTATGTTATTACTGTTATGTCGGCTTGATTATATTATGACCCCTTAGACTCCTATATATAGAAGGGAGCTTTAGTCATTTGTATCATCCATGAATTATTCATTTGTGTAATGTAAAGGAGGTTGCCCCCTCAAAGAGGCTGAATTCTAAGGCATTGATCTATCTTTTCTATCTTTTTGCAAGCTAGTTTCCTAACAGTCAACTTATCAAAGTTTCTATGCCAGATCAGAACCAATATCAAAATCATTATAATATCACAATATTATATTCTTTAGACTTGGTGATAGGTAGAGCTCTCATCAATTCATGACTTCATCTATTGTCATGTCAACAAGTTTTGATTTTCCAAATAGTATCAAATCATCGTCATGATCATAATATAAGTCACTAGATGAAAATTAATATACCAAGGATAAGTCATGCAGGTTCCAACCATTCATGGAGATAACTTCATACTGGATCACAATTGTCAATACTTCAACCAATGTGCTAAGAACGAGAAGGACAATACAAAACCATTATCGAATACCAATATTATTAATTGGAAGTTCATATATCATTATTATCAAGGAAAATCATCAGTCATCAAATCAAATCATTAGTCGTCAAGTCAAATCTCAGATTTTATCTCCTACAGAGATCTATAGTCCAATACAAATCTCAACATCAAGTGAAATTTCTATGTCATTATGAAGCATCCTGTCAAAAATCCAAACACTGCTCATCTATATCAATCAACCAAGTCATGTCAAACTCTTGTAGCACAAACTTTAAACAAAATGACATGTCTGTATGCATGTCCCGATCACCCGCAAACACAAGTTCAATATATATATTCATATCATAGCAAACATTCAAACATTCTAGCTCATAAATATTTCTGATGCCTGCTCCACATCTTTAGGGCTGACATCCTTTAGGTGAACATCTTATTTCATGCAAAAAATTTTAGTTTTATGTCCAACAAGTATAGTTGCACCCATAGGTCTTCCTTGCAAGCGGTTGGGAGACTACAATTGCACCCTTAAACTTATTTCCATGTGACTGAAAGGTTACAGTCGCACCTGTGAACCTAATTCCATGCGAATGAGGCTTAAGGAAAGGGAAGACTCTGTCTTCTTAGATCAGAACTTTGCTGTAGATCAACAATGTCAGATATTTGTCTATTCATTCCCATAAATCATAAGTCAACAATAAAGAATATATGTATAATGTAAATGACAATAGGAGAAGAGTTCTTATGGAGAGATTCTCCCTCAGAATGGGAATCCACTTCAGTCATATTCATTCATTCCATCAACCTATCTATAATACTGTCATACATCAACAGATCATAAAGTCAGACACATTCATCATGGTCATATATGTTAGCATTAGCTACTTCACCATTACATCATGAAATCAATATTTGATCAAGGGTTAGTGTCAAATAGCTAATAGGAGAATACTTTAAGAGTCGTGATCACAACATTAATTCTTTGTCACGTAACTCAATCCATCAAGTCAAGGCATTCAATTTTACCATATGCCATAATTACTAAGCACATAAAAGCATAACCATGTTCAACAAAAAACTCCTGAATATCAATCTCATTGTTACACTTCTATCATCGTGGATGCCATTCATTTTACAAATAATATCAATAGTACCAAGTTACAATATACTAGAATCAAGGTGTTAGCAGTTTATGAAATCAATATATCCAAAAATGATAGATGATAAAGTATACCAATATATCAAAGATCAATATTAAGTAGCCTCATAGAATCAAGAAGTTCATTATGTAAGATACTTGTTCAACATCAAGTGCACCATTTCATCATAAGGATCATGAATTAAAATCACTTTTATATGCATGCATGAAAAATTTGAAAAGGAGACATTCTCATCATACCTTAGGGATTTCCTTGTCATCCAATATTATAGTTGAAACATAACACTGGAACAATATACCATGCATACCTTGTAGTATTCAAATACCCATGCATCCTTTTATTTGACATAGGAAACATGTAGCACTTAATAATCTTTTCATAAGGTGCCTCCTTAACTTTTCCAACTCTATATTTTCTTTCATGTATCAAAAATTATCCTAAAGAAAGATACTCTTATTACATCTCATCAAGGAGGTTAGAAACATCCAAATACTCAAATATACATGTAGGAAGTATAAGCAATGATCAAAACAATAATCAAATCTATAAGTCTAAACAAAAGTAAAGTCATAAAGGAGAACCATAAGTCAAGATATACTTATCTTCAATGAGAGGTGATCCTCTCCCTCTTGAACCAAACTTCAAGAGCCATCACTGTCCATTGTCCATATAACAATGTTGCCTTCAAATTTCAACCAACTTTATCAACCAGGCCTAATAGAGACTATCCCATCTAGGACTTCATCAAATCTATCACATTAACCATGCTATATTTCGTATCTCATATCCTTTCTATAAACTAGGGCTTCTCTCAAACTTTAACCTCATAATATTCGTCAAACCCTAATACACAAATTTCCCAAGGTTTTCTTCAAACACTAGAATTATTTTAGGTCTCCTCCATCTTTTCTTTCTTCCAACAAATGTGTCTCCATGGGGGTGATCTCCATGAATTTTCTTCAACCTAGCTCTGTTTCCATGTTAAATTTTCTTAGGGCTATATTGTTCTTTTCTTTGATAATTGCATTTCTTCGTTAACATATCAATTTCACCCCATGACATCATAACATTATTCATATTTACATCATTATTCAGTAGCATATGCAACTATGTATAAAGAAAAACAACAACATCATCAATGCAGTAGAACATAAAGGAACAATAGAAGAAAATAATTCACACATAGAGACACCAGGATTGGTCGAAGACCAGGGAAAAACCCACTATGGTGGAAACCCTTGCAAATCCTTCTTCTTATATTGTCATCAAATAATTCAACGAAAAAGAGTACAATGATCCATATCTTCGTCTATCAACTAACCAACAAAACAACTGCAACATCCATGAAATGAACCCAACAATTTGAATGCTCAAAAATTTGATTCTGAAGGCTGATATCTAAATTCAACTACCGAACCTTACGGTCATTGAGTGAAATATTCGAAAGACTGAGATTTCATATTTTAGATCCCGGTCACACGGAGGAGGTTTCATGTGGGAGACTATAGATTTCCCGATCGTTCCCTTAGCCTGACATGCGAGTGACTAGAGTCAGATATGGATAGCAGAAACCCTACCATGAGTCATGTGGATGAATAGTTGTCAGTGCGACTGGAAGGGTCCAGTTGCACAAATGAGCTTCTGTGCATGCACTACAGTCAAATCCTTCCTATTCTATGCATGCGATTGTGGCCCAAAACCCTAAATCAGAGATGCGAGCTTTAGACCCTACAATTTCACCTTATAGCGAACCTAATCCTCCGCAGAAGAGCCTCAAACCTGTGTGATCCAAAAAAAAGATAGAAGAGTGTCTCATTATTGTGTCCAAATGAGGTAGAGGGAGCTTGTATTTATAGCCTTTCAAGGCGGTCCACTTTTCTTTAGGGCCAACCTTGACGAATGTGCACATATGGGATTTTATTCATAAGTATACTTTCCATTATCTGATTTGAGTGATCTTTAGGTCGATTTTGGTCCTCTTGAAAATAGGAATTTAATAAAATCATTATATCCATAAAGTGAGCTATCCAAAGTGGAATTTGATAGTAGTTTCATATTTTAACACCTCAGAATCTTCCTACCAAACATTGCATAATTATTTTTTTCTATGGGAATGACTCTCGAGTAGTCATTGAATAATTTATTCAATCACACCTAGTTTCGGTAAAATTTCCTTTGTTGGTAAAAATATGCACCGAATGAATTATTATCCCTTGAAATTTGTAAGCATCGCTCATATACAACCACAGTTTCATTTTTTTTCTTTATCCTTTTTGGGAATAGGAAGCTTCTGCAAAATGTCTCTTCATTCCCCAACTTACTAATTTAATGATACTAATTTAATCACCATGCCAATATGGATTTTGATAAATAATCAATGAACGAAATGGACTCAAATTCGACACAAGCTCTCGTTCCTTATAAAGTGCACAAATGGCATGCATAAAAATGCGTTTTCTCAGCTGTTATATGACATGCTTGAAAATATATTCTATGTTGGAAGTTGATGGCTACTGTAAGTATAAAGAATATATGCACCTCTGCAAATTGTGTAGCTAAATCTGAATAGTTCCACATGACATTCTGGAACCACCAAAAGTTTCCTTATTTGAGCATTTTTCATTTTGAAACTGATGATGAGTGTAATACTCTTGATATATATGTAACAATACAATCCTGTCCTCATCCAACTAATGTAGGTGGCATGGAATCTCTACCATTTTTCATTCACGTGGGAAACAACTGCATATAATCTCTTAATCGCGAAAGATCCACCAATTCCCTAATCACTTACAAATAGTAACCTTTCTTTCAATATTATGAGTTTAATGGTGTTGTTCATGTGCTTTTCAGTGATTTTTGATCTCTAATTTGATACTGAATTCCCACACAAAGAATGTTTACCCAATATAATGATGGGGGGTGATAGTGAATTGGGCAAGAAATCAACCACATAAAAAAAATGTTTTCATTCAACTATGGATCATGAATGAAAATGAATTAAGTTTAACTACAAAAGGAGTAGTGGGAAACTAGTGGAAATGGTGCATACCTTATTCTTCATGCACTCCATGTCGATGATTTTGGGAAACCATAGAGGATCCTTGCTCTCACAGAAGAAACATATTGCTATCATGCCTCCATTTATAACCATTCTCCTTCCCATGATTATCTCTACAGCGGTTCCCCCTTGTATGATGACCTCAATGCTCAGAAAATAGATAGTGGATGGCTTTGCATGCCAAATTATTTGGGCCTAGGTCGCAATTTGTTTTCCACAATGCAGGTGGAGTGCATCCCCAAGTTAGAAAGGTGTGGATCCATGGATTAGGGCATGCTGAGTGACATTGCAGGATGTAACTAAGCATGAAAAAAATTATGAGTTGTTGATAGTGCTGGATACTACCAACATATAGGGGGTGTCCCTAATGTGAAGTCCCAATTAGACCTCACACTATTTGGAGTATGAACCCCATCCGTAGTATTGACTCGAACACCATAAATCTAAGGTTTTCCTTGGTTTCAATGGATAACATAAGAGCTTATACACATAACCTTTGAAAAAACAAGTAAGTTTACATTGTGAAACACCAATTGCAATGTGTAAAAGGGGGCCTTCATGAAAGAGGAGACAAGAGTAAGTCTCTAGAAAGAAAGTAATAGTACTATCCTAAGAGAGGCACATGAAAATAAGAAAAGATTCTTTAGTTATCTAGAGAAGTATTTCACATAGACACAACGATCATTAAAGAAAATACAACAAACTTTCAACAAGATAAGCACCAAAGTCAATGAAGTATTTCAATTTCTTTAGTACATATGAACATAATGTATACCACAAAAATCTAAAGAATAGTCTTACAACATTCATGACACATTCATGAAAATGTGTTCGCTCAATGAGCTTCAATTATTAGGCGAAAGATACAAGTACACAGTTACAATGGTGAGCCACTAGTTCCAGTAGGGGAATATTAAGTCACTTCTTACTTCTCCAAAGAATAGTTTTCTATCCTATGCCAAGCTAGAGAAGCGAAGACTAGCTCTCAAAAGCCTAAGCATCCAAAATCCTTTTGCTTGAGTTATGATGTTGTATTTATAATAAGAGGAATTACTTTTCATATCTCCATGAATCTTGAACTACCCACATGACTCTTGGACTTCTAATATGACCTTTGAACTTTTATTTGTTAAATTTTCAGATTGTTCAATGCTGTGTCAGTTAATTTTAAGCCCAATTTATGTTTTCATTAACAATGCATCCAATTTGTTTGCAGTATAATCAGTCATAAACTTAACTGAAGAAAGAAAAACATATGGAGTGATTGAGAAGACAACAACAAAACCATAACAAACAACATATTGGTCCAGGACCAGGGAAAAACCCCACTAGTGGGAAACCCTCTCAAATCTTCTTCTTTAGCAGATCATCATGAAAAGTTTACAACAGAGAGTACAATGAGCCCAATACATATAATTTGTTGTGGAAAACAATAGATCAGATATATAGATCTACATATCTATAATAACAGTAGAGAAACTAAGATCTAACAGATCATTGAAGGTAAAGGAAGCTGAGATGCATAAAACTTAGATCTGGACTGGGTTGCCCTGAACAACACTGTCTGGGGTCAACTTAAACTTCAAGGTCTCTCTCATTAAGACTGCATGCGTGTGACTGTGACTATACAATCGCTCTTAGGAGGTCACTGTGCATGCGACCTTGGCCCCAAACTATAAAAATCCACAGTCGCATCCTTAAGGAGTTGTGCGAGGGACCAGAAGGACCAAATTTGCTCTCTCGATGAGATGTGCCAACGACCGCACTAATAGAGTCACTCCTAGGGCTTCTTGGTGTGAGTGACTAGAGATTGAACCCTTCAGAACTTAGAGTCGCTCCCTCTGAACTGTGTCTGAGTGACCAGAGAGCCAAAGTCTCTCTCTTGACCACTATGTGCTTGTGACCGTGGTCGAAATTTTTTTAGATCTAAGCCTAGACCGAGATCTAGAATACCCTAACGCAGAGAAAAACTTTTGCCTATGATCTTGGACCCCATGAGGAATTCCGCCGATGAACCTGTGCGAGCCAAGACAAAGTAGAAGAAATAAAAACATAGCTTGAGTGTGTGTCCAAATGAGCTTGAGGTCTCTTCCTTTTATAGTTTTTCATGAGGGTTAACTTGAGTTTAAGATTGACCCAAGCAGTTACTCATGTGGTTAGGGTCAACCCATTCCATAATGAATGAATTAATAAAATAATTTAGAACTTAACTTCTGCTTGACCGAATCAAGTGATCTTTAGGTCATTTTTGGTCCTCTCGAAAATAAGAATTTAATGCACATATTATCTTGATCATATGAGTTTTCCAATGTGGAATTTGACCCTAGTCGCAAAGATTAACACTCCCTCTCAACTAGGAAGAATTCCACCTTTCAATATCTTTCAGTTGATCAACGTGTCAAGACTATCTCTACTAAACTCTATCTGCTGAAACTTTTTCGGATCTAGAAGAAGAATAGAGGTGTAATAACTTCTACCCTTAGCTAGAAATATGATAACTCATCATACAGGGTAGTAGGACCTCAACCCTGGTATCTCATCGGGGAGCTTTACCCTCAACCTGACATTTCAACGGGGAGATTTACCCTCAACCCAAAATCCTATTGCCTACCGATCTTCCCAATAATGACTCTTAGAAGTCATGTGGTATAACACCTGTTATCACTCAGGTTGTTCCCTTTGACTCCCAAGGGAATACGGCCGAGGTAACCACAAACCAGTCTTTGGACTGCAGGTCCTAGCCTACCAACAGTCAGAGAGGGCTCTCTCTTCAGGATTTTAACTTTGTTTAAGGGGTGATTTTAGGCTAGATATGAGGCACATGGGTATGATTTGTTTTTTTTTTTTTGATTGATGGGGTGGTTGATCTTATTCAAACTCAGTTGATATGCAAAGAGTGAGAATTTCAAACCATTGGGCATGGAGTCATGATTGAACTGAGGTGTGTTTTTTCTGCGGTAGGAGAGGGGGATATGGAGCAGGATAGCCACACAAGGCACAATGATTTTATGCTGGAACAAGAATGAAATGGAAGTTAGGGGACGAGAGGAAATTAAGAATCTCTCATCCAGCCAAAGAGGGAAAGTGGATGAGTGATATCTGGGAGCAATGAAGAATTCCCAGACATCATTCATATGTGAAAGGAACAATTTAAATAGGTGCAATTAAGAATGCATATTCATCACTATTTCAGAGGAAAACATGGAAAGTTGCAAGAATTGAGCACAGAGGGCATGAAAACCAATTCTGGTCTATTCTTTTTTTCCTGCAACTTAGATTATGGTATATATTTGATACAACTATGCATAAACTGATAAACAAAGGGAGGGACAACCTATTGAACCATGAGCAAGCACGAGAATTCCATACCAATTTCTTCAACCATTGAAAACACAACCAGCCAGTTCAGATGCAAGTATTCCAGTAATCTTTGATTACAGAAGTTCTTCAATATTTACAGTGCAGCTCTCAAAATGAGAGATCAACCAAACGACCCACCAACCCTTATTACATTGTTTAGGTTTGTATTTATAGGCAAAATATCTACAACAAAGATATGCTAGAAGATCTCAGGAATTAAATGCAGTTAACCTAACTTCTCTTGCAAGTAATGAAAAATATCTATCTAATGCTGCGCTGGGGGCAGCTGCTTCAAAAATGAGGCTATCTGACTTTTGCTGTTATGCATTGTCCATTCATCATATGCGCATTGGTCTTTGTTCCACTGCTCTTGAGTGGCTTTATTGTGCATTAACTGTGGTTTGAGAGCCTTAAATGGCTTCACCACTTTCTTATGGTCGATCTGATACTCTTTGTCGGTTCACTGATACTCTTTAATTGAATCTGGGCATCTTCTTTTCTTTGATATGCTTAAAATTGTCAAATCACCCCTTTTCTGCCCTTTTGAGGCAAAAAATAACTGCTGAAAAATGAGGTTTTCCATTTTGGCCTATTTCCCTTAGTGATGTCTAATCGCGCATCAAAAACTGTCTCAGTTTTTTATTCCGGGCCTCCTAAACATCAATTTCACCTTTGCGCGCTTTCCTTTCGACGGATGATGTCAGCAGTACGACGGGTGACGTCAGCGGTACGGTGGGTGACGTCAGCATGATGTCAGCAGTGGGACCCAGTACGGATGATGATGTCAGCAGGTTGATGTGGCAGGGTGACGCAGGAGGGCGATGCAGCAGGGTGACGTGGTACTTACGTCACGCAGGGGGGAAAGCAGTATCCGGTTTTAGGCGCACCGCTTTTGGGCAATAGTGGTTTGAGGGGAGGGGGCTCCGCCACAGTCGAGAGGGCGACGCGTGGCGGGAGTATGACGAGAAAACCACCCATCTCCCGGACGCTAACCCTCGACACATCGGGGCAGGAAAAGACCCACCCACCGTAGATCTTAGGGCGCGGGAAATCAAACGGCTGGCGGGATAGGGAAGGCGGAAGAAGGTTAGGGACGGGGCCCGCGATGCCTTTATTAATAATTTAATTTCAACGGGGGGGAAAACTTTAATAAAGTGGGTTTTTCAATTGGGTTTGCGGGTTGTGTGCGCCAGTTAACCATTAATAATGCAGGTGGAGGGGAGGGTTAGGTTTATAGATGAAAGCGGGGGTCCAGGGTTATTACTTCAACCAGGGGTTAAAGTAATTCCAGTTTTAAGACGCAGAAGGGTTTATATTAGTCCCAAATGGACCAATATCTCCCAAACCATGTTACATAGCTATAGTGCTATAGGGTGGGATATGTAATATTTTTTGGATTTTTATATAGTTTTCACATAGCAGGGGATAGGGAAATGACTTAGGGAGCTAAATAATAAAGTTAGGAGTTAGTATGACTTGGTGGAGTGGAAATGTAAGGGAAATGATGGATTTGTGTAAAGATTATTTTTACACAAGAAATGTGGCTTCTTTTCATTGAGGAAAGTCAAAACTTGACTTGATATTTCACACCAATGAGCTGAAAGCAGGACTTTTTGGGCAGATCCCAAGTTCCTCAAGGGGATGTTAGTAAATGATTACTGGGGGAATGAAGGGGAAGTTAGTCATGCTTCTATTGTTGTACCATCAAGTCATTGCCTGGTGCCAATGCCATAAATGAGATGAGTCCTTCTTGACAAGACCACAAGTGATTACCAATCTGCTTCTGCAACTTCAAACTACCTACCCAATCTAATACACCAAACATTTTTTCTTCTTTTGGTTTGGGTGCACTTGAACTTGCAAACCCAACTTTACAACTTTTTATTTTCTACTGTCCTCCTATCTACATCTATACTTATTTCATCCAGGGGCTTCAGATTAGGCTGTTGAGCACCCTTGCTTCTCTACCTATCTAAGAATCTGCCCAGATTAAGCTGTTTGGATAGACCATGATTCTCTATATTCTATAACAGGAAATTGAAACCTAGGGAGACCAAGATTAAGCTCTTTGGACCTCCCTTTAACTGAAAATTCTTCAAAAATGGAACTTTTGCAGCATGAAAAGGATGAACATTTTTGGCACTTCCACTGTCAATCATGAAAAATGAATACCCGTTATGAGCATGAGGCTAACAGAGCATACAATTATATCAATTTGTCAAAGTAGGCCAACTCCTTCACTAGCGAAAGCAGTTCACCAGGAACCAGGTTCAATAGAAATTTCCTCACCTCATGGAGGCTCTGCATGGAATGGGGACCATTGCTTCCTAAGGGGGGAGGAATGATCCTGGTGGATATTGGAGGCCACCCACCTATTCCACCTAGACCCCCCAGTCAGTTTCATTTGTTTCCTTGTTCATTTAAGCATTTACTATTTTTAGCAGTTTTTCAAGTCCTGAACTTCCGGAGTAGTTTTAACCCCCTAAACAACATTTTTTTGGGTCCGCAGTAGGCCCATGGCCATAGGTAAGGACCTATGGTGAAACATTTAGTACTCAGCGAGACTTTTCTAACAAGGTATCATACATGCCAAACAAAGATAATATTACCAAGTTACGATCCCGGGATGTTGGCTACCCAACTAACCCCAACGGGGCCCACAAACTCTTAGTGATACATCTCCTGGGGTTAGGTTTTTCTCACATTTTCCAATAATAAATAGGCCCTTGAACCTCATTGTAACAAATTTCAGAGGCATCTAGCCACCACATCTCATCTGAAAGATAATATACCATTGCCTGAGATATCTTATTTCCATTCTGTTTGTAGCATAGTTCAATATTTTTCTATTAATGAAATGAAGTGTTTTTCTGCTGCGTCTTTGTGTTTATGATTATATATGTAAGTTGTTGCATTCCTGTTTAAGTTCAGATCAGACTTCCAGTTAATTATTGACATTCATGGATTTTTCTTATTGTACCTTGAGAGCCATTGTCATTATTGGTGGTTTCTCTCGTGCATGCTAACGATTTACATCATTGACTGGTAATCAGGTGGTTTTCTATGATGTTCAACTTCGACACATTTATTCACATGTTAGAATTCATATATTGATCGGGTTGAGACAGAGCACAAGACCCTAGATTTTGTTCAATAAAATCTAGATTGCGTGGATTTATGAATTATTCATGATTCTACACATGTTTTCCTCTGTATGGATGGATGCGTCCATACCGTGGTTCCATATATATGATCCTTTCTATTCAGATGGTTGCATCCATACTGTGGATTCATGTATCATTAAATGCCTATTCATGTATCATTAGGCATGATTATCAGAGATGTCATACATGTATATGTATATGTATATTCTTGATTTGCAGGTCTCCCAATGGTGTTGTTCTGGTCCTTTCTTTGACTTGTAAAGAATCTCAACCATCACTTCCTATTCTGCCTTCATGCTTCAGGGAGCATATGTTACAAAGTATTTTGTCACACCTCCTTCCCACTTCTTGTTCCATATCCCGAAGTGCGAAAATGTTGACAACTGTGAAATATATCCATCATGATACACAGACAAAAACATCCTTGAAGAACCAAAGGAAAATTTCCCTGAGTCAATTTTGAAGAAGGTTAGCTAAAACCCTAAATTTTAAGGCCAATGCTCTTTGCTACACTACCTACCCATGCTGATTGCAGTTTGCACTGATTTACCCTAGCGCTCCCAATGTGGGTTTTGATATGAAAACCCATGTTGAACCTCTTTTGGCAGGGTTTCCCAAAATGGGGAGAAGCTTCGTATGCTAGAAACTTCGAGAACAACGAACTGGATATTGGTTGTGTTGGAAATACTGAGAGGGGGGTTGAATCAGTATTTCTTTTTTGTTGTTCTTGTTGTTACCAAAAGCACACACACACACACACACACACACACACACACACACACATATATACATGAAACACAGAAGCACATAGCTAAAATTAATGCTTTTATTAAAACAAAAAAAAATAGTGAAATGAAATAAATACAATATATATATATATATAACTGGTTGCAATTAGTTTCCAAGCTCCAACTTGGACTTCAGTGAGGCTCCAACCTCCAGAGCACCAACTCTGTCTTGCAATAGTTCTGCATTTAGGAGCACCAACTCCTAAGGATTTCAATCCTGTTTAGTTTAGAGGCTCCAACCTCTTGGGCTCCAACTCAAACTGGTATCAACTCTTTTGTTGCAGTATTCTTCACCCAACACTACTGAGCTTCTGCCTTTCTTCAGTTCTCCTGCTTCTCTAGCCTCTCCCGGCTCTTGCCTGTTCTTCGGCCTCCTCTCTTACATATTATACATTTATCAACAATACTTCCCCTTGTTTTACTGTTTTTATGTGTTTCATACACCTCTAACTGATCGTTTCCACTTTCCACTACCTCTTTGGCTTCCTCCTTCATCATTGTAGATTCCTTTGCCTCACTTGATCTTTCGGCTTCCCTCCACAATCGCTGTGGCTTCCGCTGAGCTGTTCGAGTTCACTGATACTCCATGGACAGGTATCTTCATAAGAGAAGTCCAAGGAAAAATCAGAGAAATCATTGTAACACGTTACACCGTAACAACGTTTCATTTTCCAATCATTATGGACATACACAGGGTTTTTTCTATTTAAAAAAGATGTCGTGCCCCAATCGCAATCACACTCACCATAAACCACCCCATTTAACTGACGTTCAGCCTCCTGAAACATTAGAACAACTATCGTAAGCCTTTCTGCCTAAAACACCCCACACAAGCCAAATATTTCATTACACAGAGTATATGAGAAAAACCAATCAAAAAGACTAAAGGGCGGACTTCAAGAAATATTACACTTGCATCTAAATTGTATCAAGTCCGCAGCTTAAATCACAATCGGCGACTCATGACTCCCCATGGTCCTTTATATGTCAGGCCCATGACACCGCTGATGGCCGATGGACGATCCATCACTAGACGCGATATTATATTAAGCCAAGTTGTGATTTCGCATCGGGTCCTCAACGTTCATCGCACTCAGTGCTTGGGTGTGGCAAGGCTTCATAACATATGCGATTGTGACAGATACAATAATAGATTAACTTATATTGCAATGTTGCGGCGGGTCTACATATATATATGTATCACTATTAGTGATCGCAAAGGGGCCGCTTAACACTGTATGACTTCCACTCCCGAAGTCCTGATGCAATATTGTGTGCCAAACCCGATACGACTCAACACTCCCATGTATAAGGTTTCAAGTCTGCTTTCGGCCTTTGATAGTGTAAAGGCATATAAACATGAGTTTTGGTCTTCGATAGTGTATTTGCCGAGGATTCATAGTTTTCGCTGTCGATAGTGTTAAGCCTACATATATCGGTTTTGTCTTTGGCCTTCGTTTGCGTTAAACACATTTATATAAAGTTGCACATATGTATAAGATTTTCTACTCCGATAATGCATTTTCCTATTTATATATATATTCTCCACTCCTTTAACCCTACATATATATTTCTCTGTTGTTTCCTTTAACCCTATCTATCTATCTATCTAT